>CATIWR010065004.1:0-17503 GCA_949677035.1 Omphalea diandra | reverse complement strand
CATATATATCACATTCATATTACACATGTCTACAAAATCATTTACCCGCTCTGATACCACTAAATGTGACACCCCAATTAATAATCATTTAATTTTCTCTCTAAGTCTATCCATTGTCATTTAAAAGACCTGATTAAAATTTTTTTTCACTATCTCTTGTTCATCACTTAGTAACTATTTACAGCAAAACATACATGAATAAACAAACTAAAATACTAATTGGCTGCATACTGACCCAACCTCTTTTACACTGCTAGACAGCGACTTTGAAAAGTATACTGGATGCAATCTTTAGTCTACTCTTCCTGAAATAAGATTTCATACAAAAGAGTGAGTTTGCATACTCAATAAATAAATGCATAACGATACTTCAATCTCAAATAATGTAACAATATTTGAACATAAATAACTCATCATCATATCCATGTACGAAATAAAGAGTTTTTCCTCTTAAATGCCACATAGGTTATTAAAGGTTATTGCACAAATATCATAACAACATTTAAACATAAATAACTCATCATCATATCCATGTACGAAATAAACAATTTTTCCTCTTAAATACTACATAGGTTGTCAAAGGTTATTGCCACACTTGCTTTTATATTTTATTGCCACACAGACTATTATAGTTTATTGCCACACAGGCTATTATATCATTACCACAGGCTATTGCCACACAAGCTATTATATCATTGTCACACAGGCTGTTTTATCATTGCCACACAGGGTATTATATCATTGCCACACAGGCTATCCTCTCCTTGCCACATAGGCTATCATATCATTGCCACACAGGCTGTTTTATCATTGCCACACAGGCTATTATATCATTGCCAGACATACTGTTTTATCATTGTCGTACAGGCTATACCACACAGGTTGTTTTATCATTGCCAAATAGGTTATCATCTCCTTGCCACTCAAGCTATCATATCATTGCCACACAGGCTATTTTATCATTGCCACACAGGCTATTATATCATTACCGCACAAGCTATGCTACATAGGCTATTTTATCATTGCCACATAGGCTATCATCTCCTTGCCACACAGGCTATCATATCATTGTCACACAGGTTATTAGATCATTGCCACATAGGCTATCATCTCCTTGCCACACAGGCTATCACATCATTGCCACACATGCTGTTTTATCATTACCACACAAGCTATTATATCATTGTCACACATGCTATGCCACACAGGTTGTTTTATCATTGCCACACAGGCTATCATCTCCTTGCCACACAGGCTATCATATCATTGCCACACAGGCTATTATATCATTGCCACGTTGGCTATGCCATAAAGGCTATTTTATCATTACCACACAGGATATGCCACAAAGGCTATCATCTCCTTGCCACACATGCTATTATATCATTGCCACACAGATTATTATATCATTGCCACACAGGCTATGCCATACAGGCTGTTATATCATTGCCACACAGGCTATTATATCATTACCACACAGGCTGTTTTATCATTGCCACATAGGTTATCATCTCCTTGCCACACAGACTATCATTTCATTGCCACACAGGTTATTATGTCATTGCCACACAGGCTATGCCATACAGGCTGTTTTATCATTGCCATACAAGTTATCATCTCCTTGCCACACAGGCTATTATATCATTGCCACACAAGCTATTATATCATTGCCACATAGGTTGTTATGTCATTACCACACATGTTATTATATCATTGCCACACAGGCTGTGTTATCATTGCCACACAGGCTATCATCTCCTTGCCACACATGCTACGCCATGCAGGCTATTAAATATTATCATCACATAGGCTATTAAATATTATTATCAACATCTCTTGAAAATAAATAAATCAATAGTATAACAATCTTTCATCTATGTATTCCATAATATCATCACGTTAAATAACATTTCATTCCATTAAATATTAGTTCATGGTATTTAACCAATCATACATATAGTATCGTTAGCTATTTACTTACCTCATCCTTCAAGCTTATTTAGCCGTGGATGGTCTCGGCTTATTCCCACTATTATCCTCAATGCCTCGAGGACCTGTTTCAATACACCTATTCAATTCATGATGATAAAGCAAGATTTTCATTTTGTTATGCAACTATGACATGATTCACGCAAGTAGACCTAGTATTTATGCATATTTTCCTTATATGGCAACCTGAGCTTGCTATACTCTCACAACAATAACTCTAGATAAACTCATCCAAATTTCTTAATTCTTTTTTTTTCAAATAAACTGGACACATAATGATACAACATATTCAAATTTCAAGCTAATATCTGACACATAGAAAATGTGGTGTATTTTTAAATTTGTCCCTATTGCAGGGTCATCTCAGTCTGAGTAGGTATTACACTTTTAGGTATATCTCAAATTGTACAAACCTAATTGCAACAACAATCTACCTCCAGTTACAAAACATATAAAGGAACATTTTTCATGTTTTACTCTTTGTCTAATTCAGTCTATAAAGTTAAGAAAACAAAGGACCAAATCTCAAGGTAAGTAGGTTTGTAACATAATGACAACTAGTTATGATAAAGGGACCATATCTCAACAACCATGCTTGATTTGGTAACAATATTTCACATCCATGTATATCATACATAAATATACAACTTTCAAGTTAGACTATCATCAAATTCTGAATATATGGCCATCAAATTCTTGGAAACATATTCGAAAGAAATGTGAGGTTTCATCACAGTATAGAGTCAGTCCCAATCAGTGAACCATATCTCTATCCACACAACAAATCAATCAAAACTAATTTACAAGTATTTAGAGAGGACATAACCCTACAAATTTCATTTTTACACTTTGGCAAAATCGGAACATAAGGCCATCAAAATATAAGAAAACAAAAGACTAATATCATTTCAGTTTGAATTTAACCCTGTCCTATTAAAGGAGTCATATCTCCTCACACACATAAAATCAAGGAAAATTGTTTCATAAGTATTTATATGAGACATAAAGCTACATCTTTTATATTTTGCACTTTCACTAATTCCTCTTATAGGGTTATGAAAATTGTGGATACAAAATCTTGCTGTAACAGCAGAGTACAACACAAACAGCTCTAGTTCTCTTGGAATCAACTTCCATCCAAGAGCTCTACCTCAATTACTCCATAATTCTCACTAACCATGCATGATTAACATGTCATAAGAGGTTAATTTCAGGTGAGAAGAAGATAAATTAACTTACCTATTATCCCATAATTAGAAAACCTTAGGCAACTCACTCTTCTGCCTCTATTCTTCTTCTTCTTTTTCTTTTTAGCTCTCTCTCAGTCGCTTTTTGCAATACCTCTCGACTTACCCTCAATTCTGCCCTAATTAGCAGATATAAACTTATTATAATAATATAAAATCACGATGCTTCATTTCCATTGGTTAGAAGGTTACTTTTCCTCTTTTAGTCCCTCTTCTTCACTCCTTAAGCACATTCATCCTTCTCTTAATCCCTAAATGCTTCTTATACTCTTAAATAAGCTCTATAACACCATTATCTGTGATGCTATAACATGCACACAACATAAGACAATTTGTCATGCAACTATACAAACATTACATATATGTTTAAGTGTCCCAAATATAACGGTGCAAGTGTCATTGTCATGCTTCTACAAATCGCATGACTAAATGATCATTTATCCAATGCATATGTTCATATGGGATTTCATATCATTTATGCAATGAATATGTTCATGTGATAATGCCAATAAAGGTGGATAGGGATGTTATATTTGAGAGCTAGGGTTCTTCTTTCTTTTTCTAGTTGATCTCCTTAGCCTCTTAGTTTCTTTATTTGCTCATCTTTTTGTAAGGCCAACTCATGAGTTAAAAGTTTGCTTATCAACACGTCTATTGGAACCTTCCCAATCTCTGGATTGGACTCTTGGATGCTGCACACTCTAGCACCAAATTTATCTAAAGGAAAAGTTTTGAGGATTTTTGTGTTTACCTCATAATTTGTGAGAGTCCTTCCGAATTCTTAATGTTGGTGACGGTAGATAGGAGCCTATTCATCATTTCGGTGATGTTTTCATTATCCTTCATCATGAATAGCTCTCATTCTGTCACGTACATCTCCAACTGACTTGACTTAACTAGTGTTGTGCCTTCATGGTAGTTCTTAAGTGTCTTTCAAATGGCATATGTTGTTTGACAATGTTACACTCTTCCAATCTCTTCTCTAAAGAGAGAGCTTAGAAGAATGGTCATTGCCCTCTTGTTTTTGCCATTTGATCTCTAGTGAGCTTCAACCCATTCTTCTCTTGGGATAAGTTCTTTAATTCCATTCACTAATTTAGTAGGTGGCTTCCATTCTTTGACAACCATATCCCAAAGGTCCACCACATCTATGTCAAGGTAGATTTCCATTATATACTTTCAATGAGTATAGTTGGATCCATCAAAGTGAGGCTTGAGGTGTGAGTGGATTCCCCTCTTATGCCTTTGATATTTTCTTACCCAATTAAGGCTAGAATGTGAGACTTTTCTCTAATACCACTTGTTGGCCCTAGGCATCAAGAAAGGGGGGAGGGGAGGGAGGGAGGGGGTTAAATTGGTGTACAAAAAAATTTAGAGTAAAGAGATAGAGAAGAGTAGAGAAAGAGGCACACGATTTATAGTGGTTTGGGTATAATCGACCCTACGTCCACCCCCCAATTCTCTGCAATTGGGTGTTTCATTAACTTCAAATAGTGTTTCTAAGCTCACACCTAACTTTTACACTTGTGTTTTCAAGGCTCACATAACAACCTTTACACTTGTATTTTTGAGGCTCATACAATAACCTTTACACTATGTGCTTTTAAGGCTCACACAACAACCTCTCTTTAGTGTTTTTGTAGGTTCACACTACAACCTTTACAAATGGTGTTTATGCTCACACCAAACAATCACTTAAAGAATAGAAAAGACTGAATAACAAAATTGCAAGAGCTTGGTTACAAATTAATGAATTCTCTTTCATTTACATTTGTTTGGTGAGCTATTTATAACCTTTACCTACCAAAGAGATGTTGCAATAAAACTGGTAGCAAATCTCCAAAGTATGCTAGACAGATTTTGCATTAAATGCTTGTCAGGCTTCATTTGCGGTCGTTACTACTCTTTCGTGGTCGCGATTTTCCAATTTTCATATGAGAGCCAAAAATTGCGGTGAAAAATCCCATTTGTGTCTAACGGCTAGTCCATGTGTCATTTTCTCATTAGTTCACTAGGAAAATATAGTAATTGCCTTTCACCTGCTCATAAAAGTAGTGGTTGCAAATTTTCTTGTATATGGCACGACTTAAGACGTAAATTCATCTATCAAAATGTCCATCTTCTTCTTCATGAATCGCGGTCACTACCCACAAGTTGCCATCACTATTTTTGTCTTCCAATAATCACCTGGGACATTTGTTATGTTGTAGTTGTGGACTTGATTCCCTCTTGAGTTACTTTGAAATTCACGATCATGATTGAGGCATGACATGCACCGCGAATTCATCTGTGACTTTGGCACTCCCATCTCTGGATGAATCGCGGCAGAGAAATGGCCCACAAAATCACTTGTCCAATTTTCAACTTGTCTTAAGCTGAGTTGCGGTTGCAATATTTAAAGTTGTGGTTATGAATTAGGAGACACTTTGCTTTCTTTAGAGATTATAAATTCTATCCAACTTTCAATTTAGAGACTAACTAAAAACTGCAAAATAACACTTAATTGAAACATCAGAATTGATCAATCTCTTTTATCAAGATCAAGAGAGATCTAAGACTTAGGATTAACCATCCTAGTCCAATAAACATCATCGACCTAATCAATGAAGGCAAGAAATACTCCACCAGGTTGTCTAGCATGAAAGCCATGTCACCTATCACTATGGGCTTGTGCCTTCTGAAGTAGATCCATGTGCCCATTTATGTCCCTTGGCAGTAGCAATGCCAGATGCAAAAGCAAGAGTGATAGACCTTTAAGTAGCCTATGCAGTGGTGCCATTGCTCCTATTCTGTAGGATAATTCGCTCATCAGGCATGTGTCGGGCGAACACTTGACAAGCTACCTCTGACAAAGGAAGACTTCCCACAAGTGCTTTGATCATCTAAGATCTGTAAAGAGTACTAGCAGAGGATAATTGCTCCCTTGGCAAGCAGCATAATGCTGTAGTGAGCTCTGCACCTTGCCTAGAATAGGCTCGAAGGTGAGCGTTGTGGGATAAGTCACTTATCAAGGCCCTCACACCAATGGAAAATGCATTATCTTAATTACCATTCCCGAATAGAGGGTCGAACCATATGACTACGCCTATAAGAGATGGCATCTACCTTCCCCACCTTTAAAGGCCACATCTCCATAGGACCCCTCCAATTGAGGAAAAACTACAATAAAGATAGAAAACCACTAGGTAATAGAAGACAAAGTAATCATAACTTACACAATTTTATCTATGCAGGGAGAAGTACTTGGTCTAGAGTAATCGTGTTCAGGTAAGCGTGCTTCGCAACGACAAAGGACTTCACATAAGACACGACACTCCGCCACTAGAAGTGAGGTTAGCCACCATCTATGTCATCCTCAGGGTCCAGCCCATCCAATAAGCCTAGCTCAATGCTTCATGCCTGTTAATAAAGATAGCCTAAGTCTCAAAGTAATCAAATAAAACTCAAGCAAAAAAAAAAAAAAACAATTGAGAGATACTTATAATGAGGACCCTCCATGCACCATAAATATACCATGTACCCCGAGAGCATAGATCAAGATATCTTTAAAGCTATAATAGTACCAAGGATCTCCAATTAAAATGATGCAACAGGCCCATGTTATCTGCCATCGACACTAGGCAAAGCTCAGCCACTTAAGAGGCACTCAAGAATAAGACCCCTAACAAGATATATAGCAGGAAACAGTGCATGTGCTAGGCAATCACCTCGTCAAACCTATCGTCAATGACTTGGGGTGCGTTGGTCCATATGCTAGACCTTACCACAGTCCTGCTCCTTTTATGCAGGGGAATACAACCAAAGACCCTCTGTAAACAGTCCCTCTAAAATACTGACTCATGTACACCAAAATCTAAGGATAGAAATAGCCACAAATCATAGTTCGATCAGAAAGATAAAGTACCTAGGTGTGATCATCACCTCACTGATCAATGGTAGATAAAAAGTGTAAGTCGTGTCCATCCACTATTCTAGTACTATGTGCATCATCATCTAGTCGACCTTTGGTGTCTCATCTGGTAGCATCTGCATGAAGGTCCAAATCCCTGTGCCCTTTAGTCGAGCTAAGACCCGAAGATGCAATATCCGACCCTACTATCCAGTACGACCAATAGTCCCGCCTCCCTTCTGGAAGCAACAATCCCTTACAAGAAAGAAGAGACATGAAAAGGAAAATAAATAATGAAAAATACATATATGTATATATTTTCTATGCAATTATTAAGATTAGAGAACCGAAAAATCAAAGGGATCTGAATTTAAAGGCAAAGAAACAACAAGTCCAATTCATTGGTGGTTAATTATGGGTTTTGAGAAAGTTATGACAATAGTTTCCTAAAATAAAAAAGATCTATAATGTGCACAAACAAGGCATTGCAAACTAGCAAATTCATAAGAACAAATGAATTACTTGCTCAGGTATGTACCCTAATTGCTCATAAATTAATCCATAAATGAATTTTGGTTTTTCTTTATGCAGGTCACATAATAAAGTTATAAGTGAATGCAAATAGAGGCAATAGACTAGATCAATAGATAGAAAATGAATTTCATTGAAAATGAAGGATGAGTGTCCTATAAATTATCTCTAAATATTTGATAGGCTAATCTAATGTTCGTAGGGAAAAGGACATCACCTAAAATCCACAATGGTGAAGCAGTCAGAAAATAAAATAAATTAAGAGAAAAGGGAAAAGAATGTCAAACGCTCCTGAGGTGGCCCTTGTGACGTGACGGTATAAGTTGTAAATAGTCAATGTGTCACAGTTGGAGGAAAGCCGGATAGGACCATCATTACAGTTGTACCCTTAAATGGGATAATCCATGCGAACCCCCACTGTAATTGTAGCAACTCTAGAGTATCCAAGGTTATAAGGTCTTGATTAGGAAATTCCTCTTGAACATTGAACATCTCATCATTGTGGTACTCGGCCATGGTAATCGCTCGAAAGCCTCAGGAATAAGTATAGGGTGTTTAGAGAGAAAAGGAAGAGAGAGGAGGAATACCCAAATAAAGAAGGTCACTTTCAAAGAGATTTATACAGTGGACTAGGGCTGTACAACCCTAGCTTGTCTATATAGACTTGTGGTCTGTACAACCCCCTTGAGATGGGATAGGCTAAGATGGGCCCTGTGAGCCCAACTTCTCCCATAACCCATCTAACCCAACTCCTTTTAACTCTTCAAGCCTAATTACCCTAAAATTACCAAAAGACCTTTAACTTCCCAAATAGTCTTAGAGTACCAAAATTATCAAAATACCTAAATAGTCATAAAGCCCCCCCCAAAACACCAAAATTGCTAAAATACCTTTAACTTATTAAAGAGCTATAAAGCACCAAAATACCCTAACCTCCAAAGCCCTAAAGCATCAAAATTATCAAAATATCCCTAATTTCCTAAGGAGCCCTATAATGGCCAATTTACCAAAATGCCCTTATTGCTTTTAGAACATCTACATAACACCTCGAACATCCTGATTCAAGTTAGGCCTAAAATAACCTTCAATGAAAACTTGTTCCCTTTGAGGCCTCAATAATTTTTCAAATAGGAACTACTTTCTCCCAGAAATGGCAAAACCTGAGGAAACACTTCTTATAATATCTAGGCCTAGGCCTATTATCTTAAGAAAAGAACTAACCCCTAAGATAGCCAAAAAGGTTGCAAAGATATGAATTCTATTTTACAAATGCTAGAAGGGTTTGGGTGACATAAGAAACACCTAAGGGGCATCCCTGAGCCATAATCATTAGTCAGAAAGACTACAACACCCACTAAGAGGAGATCTAAAGACAAAGCAAAAAGTCATTGGCCGCATATAGAACACTTGATACCTACTAGAAAGCTGTTGAGGCATACAAAACACTTGGTACTCTATTATAAAATTACCCAAACAACTTTAGCACTTGGTAGAAAGCTGATGTAATGTACAAGAACACCTGGTACTTGATAGAATGGTGTTAGAGCCACCTAGTACCTATTAGAGAGCTGTCATAACCATTTAAGTGCCTATTAGAGAGCTGTTAAAAAGTATACTAGAACCCCTGGCACCTCCGAAAAAGCTGCCATAATAACTTCAGTGGCTGCTTAAGGAGCTGTTAAAGACTTGTATCCTTAGGTATCCTAGTAATGTTTGCATTCCTTGCTTTGCTTTATCGAGACTTGTTCAAACATTCATTTATGAAATGTTATTTTTTAAGACCCACAAAGTAAGGGGCAAACTATAAGCATCAGATTTTGGACCTCTAGATACAAAGCTCGATGATGAAAGTCATCGAATCAATTTCTCAGAATGTAAATAAAATTGCCAAAGAATGAGATGAAAGACCCTAGGAAATCTCGGAGAAGCCTAAAACCTAGCCCAAGACTAAACCTAAGACAAGTCCAAAAGTTCCTGCTAAGATTGATGGTTTGTATAGCCCATCAAGTAGGATTATATAGTACAACCTAGTATAGGGCTACAACCCACCCTAAAATCCTAGTATATAAAATATTCTGAAACTTATCCCCCCTTAAGCTCTATGTTTGAACAGCCTTGACAGACGAATGTACAACTTATGTGCAAACCTTATTTTTAGGAGGTTCATCTCCCTCTCCATGATTAGATGCATCCTTGGCTCGATTAGAGCCATTTTAAGGTTTGGTGCACTCATCCCATACCTATAAATACACCTCCCATTTGAAAAGAGGGGGAGGCTTGGAAACCTTAATAAAATTATACTAAAATATAATCTTAAACATCCATCAAACATAGAAACCTTAAAACCTAACTCACCCCCAACTTACTCTAAGGTAAAACTTGACCTATTCTCCTAATCATTGTGCTTTCCCTAAGCATTTTAGAGGAAAGTATTAGACTTATGAGCCTCTAAAAGTACAAAAACACAAAAGCATTCAGAAATCCCCCTTCACTTTTCTGCTTCTTCCTTTTTCATTTCTTTCTTTGTTTTTAAAACCCAGGAAATAGGGGTTGTACAACCTTATCTATAGGCTATACAACACTGTGTCTATGTTGTACAACCCATATATTAGGTTGTATAGTGCAGTTTGACTAGTAGATAGTTTTTGTAAAAAATGATTTTCTTTCCCTATCCAAATTTCACCTTTCTTAATTTTTTTTATGAATTGTCAATGTTCCAATAGTAAAATAGGGGAAGGGTAAACATCCTTGGATCCTTATTCATATAAAAAATGGAACTTAAGAGTGATTTTTAAGTGATTTCATAACTTCTTTTCATACAAGGCTCCATATTCCTTTATTTGTGATTTAGTGTGATGGTTAAGGTTTTATTTTGATCCCCATTTGATAGTGATCATGTGAGGAGTTAGTCACTCCTATGACCTTAAGAGTCATTATGTGCTTGTTTACATCTTTTGTTATGTATTTCTTAGTATTATTAATACATGTTTTATCCTTATAACTTTTTATTTGTTAATATGCTTTCTAACCTTTTTATGATTGGTAGTGCATGTGGATGCCTAGCTCTTAGCGAGCAATAAGAGGGAGGATTCATTAATCCCATTACCTCTTTTTGTGATGATTTAGCATTAGGCTGTTGAAGATCCTCTATTAAGCTTTGCATTGTATGTTTACGATTTTTGTTCTCTAAGATACTCATGCTCATTAATGTTTAGTATTGTCCATGTGGTGTGGAGAATTGATGTTATGGACTTATATACATGTTTAGGGACTTCAACTTTAGGGATGTGATAAGCTAATTACTATGGACCTCAATTGCTTTCTTTTTAGTTTTTTATACTCACATTCTTCTTGTTATTTGCTAATTTGTTCTCTTTTCTTAGGTGTAAGTGTTTTTACTTGAGTTAGACCATGAGTTTGTTCTTGATTATCATCCTACATGATTATGAATGATTGTGCTTGAATGGATGGATGATAATGCATGTTAAAACCCCTATGCCATGATGCATGACCCCCTCCCCTTTGAGATGATTATGCTTGAGTGGATGTATGGATATGCATGGTGAACCCTATACCATGATATAGGACCCCACTCCTCTTTGAGATGATTATGCTTGTATGGATATATGGATATGTATGGTGAACCCTATACCATGATGCATGATCCCTCTCCTATATGGATTGATGGAATGATTTGATTGGTTTAATTATGCTAGATGTATGCTTAAGATCATTAATTAAAGTATCAATAACTTGATTAATATTAGAAGTGAACCAAAGATGTTTGAAGGCAAGATCCCAATATCTAGATGATTTAGGGTGCCTAACCTCTTCACCAAGCCATATCCAATTTTTGACCTCAATTTTTGATGGGGTCAAGAAGAAATGACCCTTCTAATTGACTTAGACTAGGTTCATATTTTGCCTTCTAGGAATTCTTGTCCCGGCCAAAGTTAGGTGGTGATTCCATAATTCTTAGGGGTGGTACCAATGTATTGTCCCACTTTTTGGTCCCTCGATGACCACCTATTTTGACTTATGGCTTTAAACTCATGCAACGCCTATTAGATTCCTCGTTGATCTAAACTCATGCCACATTTTGTGGTCATTACCAATGTAATGACCCTCATTCTTTTGATCCCTTATTGATCGATAAAAGGAAGGAGTTGCAAGTAAGATTCCACTCATTTGAGTGTGAAAAAATCACAAAACTCGAGGCACTCATAGTGGCGACTCTACTAGGGAAATAAAGAAGATAATCTTAGTGATTCTAGGTTTGATCCCCAATTGAGTCGCCACTATGAGCACCTTCAGTTTCACAATTTTTTATGCTCGAATGACTGAAATCTTGCTTGCGACTCCATCCTTTTATTGATCAATGGTGGATTGAGCAGACAGGGGTCATAACATTGGTAATGACCCTAAAAAATAGCATGAGTTTGGATCAACAGGGGATCATATAGGCCTTATATGAGTTCACAGCCTTAAGCCTAAATAGGTGGTCATCGAGGGATGAAAAAGTGGGACATATGTTGGCATCATCCCTAGGAATTATCGAGTTGCCACCCAACTTTAGTAGGCACAAGAATATAGAGAAGGCAAAATTGAAACCTAATCTAAGTAAATTAGAAGGCCCATTTCATCTTCATCCCATTAGAGGTTGGGTTCAAAAATTGAGTATGGCTTAGGGAAAAGGCAAGGCACCCTAAAGTGCTTGGATATTAGGATCCAACCTTTGGGCTTCTTTGGTTCACTTTTAATATATTAACTTAGTTATTGTTTAGTCCAATTAATGGTCTTGAGCATAAATCTAGCATAATCAAACCAATTAAATCATTCCACAGGGGAGAGGGGTCATGCATCATGGTATAAGGTTCACCATGCATATCCATAAATCAACTCAAGCAGAATCATCTCAAAGAGGGAGAGGAAAAGGGGGAGGGGGGGTCATGCATCATGGTATAGGGTTCACCATGCATATCCATACATCTACTCAAGCATAATCATCTAAAAAGGGGGAGGGGGTCATGCATCATGATAGAAGGGCTTTAATATGTATTATCATTCATCTATTCAAACACATTCATTCATAATTATGTAAGATGATAATCAAGACAGAACTCATGGTCTAACTCAAGTAAAAACACATATATCTAAGGAAAAAGAACAAGTTAGTGACTAACAAGAAGAAAGTGAGTAAAAAGGAAGTAAAAGGAAAACAAGTAAGATCCATAGTAATTAGCTTACCACATCCCCAAAGTCAAGGTCCCTGAACATACATCTAAGTCCATAACATCAAATCCCCACACCACATGGATATCAATAAACATTAATAAGGATGAGTATCATGGAGAACAAAAATCATAAACATGAAATGCAAAGCCTAATGGAGGATCTTCAATGGCCTAAGGCTAAATTGTTGCAAAAAGAGGTCATGGAATTAATGAATCCTCCCTCTCATTACTCACCAAGAGTTAGGCATCCACAAGCACTACTAACCATAAAAAGGTTAGAATGCATATTAACAAATGAAAAGTTATAAGGATAAAAAATGAATTAATAGTACTTAGAAATACATAACCAAAATATGTAAACAAGTATAAATCACAAATAAAGGAGTGATTAACTCCTCACTTGGTCAATGACAAAGAAGGAACAAAACATAACCTTCACCATCATACTAAATCACAAATAAAGGAACATAAAGCTTTGTATGAAAAGAAATTGTGAAATCACTTATCTCAAGTTCTATTTTTTATATGAATAGGGATCCTAGCATGTTTAGCCTCTGCCTATTCTACTGCTAGAACCTTGAAAAATCACAAAAAAATTTTTGCAAACGGGTGAAATCTGGATAGGGAAAGAAAATCATTTTTTTCAAAAATTGTCAACTAGTCAAACTAAGTTGTACTGCACAATATGAGGGTTGTCCAACTCATACATAGGGTTGTACAACCTACAGACAAGGTTGTACAACTGATATGGTGCAAATTAGTATAGTGTTATAGGGATTTTTTTTTATATGTTTCTTTTGTGTTTAGTTTGTTTTTTATCAATACTGTCCATGATTTTAAGCCTAGCTTTACTTTGATAGTTTTTATGCAAGTTTCATGTTTTGTAGGCCTTTTTTAGCTTAAAATTTTCATACAAGTGCATTATAGGCCTTAGACCGAAGAATAAAGAAAATTGAGCAAAGAAGGAAGAAGTTCGTCTAACACCAGTAGTGACATACTATGTCGAGTTGGCACAGTGACCATACAGAAAGCAGCTATGTCGACTCACACTAGTTTGCCGAGTAGTTACAACACCCCTTTATCACACCCTTTCGTAATGGCCCCTCTTCAGAACTGGCATGACTTAGGGCACTTCAAGGCTCATAAACATAGACTTAGCCAACATTTAGACATCATAGATCATTCATAAAGCATTCAAGAAAATTCACGAAGTTTTAGAAAGAAAAAGTTAGTTATTTATGAAAGGAAGCATTCTTCCAAGTTGGAGTTAGTTTCCTTTGTAGTTCTAGCAGAAGTCCAACCTTTCCAAATAGTGAAAAGTTCTTTAAATCTTCATTTCATTCTTCTCTTCTTCCCTATGTTTATGTTCTATTATTCTTTTGTTTACTTTATTGATTTAATCATGTATTTAGGCTAAATTGTATGGACTAGATTGCACTATTCTATGGAACAATGAATTGATCATTTTTCTTTTATATAAATGGATTTGAACTTGAGTTTGATTGTGAATTACTGTTGTTATATATGATTGATCACCATATATGATCTGTTAGTCAAGGATTCATAATAAGAGTTAGTTTTTTTTTAATGTAAAACAAATTAAATTCACTTAGCTTCTTTGATGGAAAACCAATTAGATTCACTTAAGTTAAAGGATTAGACTCAAGAGAGGAAATATACTTTAAGGGGTTTAAAGGATTGGCATGGCGCATAACATCTATGTTTACAAATTATACAAAAAGTGAGAGTGAGTATAGTTTTATTCATAGACGTCTTTGGTTGACTTAGAGATAAACACTTAAAGACATTAGGTTGATCCTCCAACTAATTCATTCTGCAACATTCTTGATCATTGGTTGTTTCATTTGAATATGTGTTGTCTAGTTTGATTTGCATATATATTTTATTTTTATTGTTAGATTAGTTTAGTTTTACATGTTTTATTAGTTTAGTTAGCCTTATTCTTTGATTTACTTTGTTATCCTAAACATCTAGAGTACTTAGTTGTCTAATACTTGATTCATTTCGCTTCCTTATGGACTAACCCCTTACTTACACTATACTAAGAAGGGATACACATAAACACACACACATATTAAGAAACCCGTAAGCAAGGATTTTGGCGTCGTTGCTGGGGAAGCCAAAGTTTAGTTTGAATTAATATTAGATTAGATTAATGAAAGGTTGATTTAGGAATTTTAGTTTTATTATTTTTATTTTTTTATATTTATTTACTTTGATTGACTCTATGCATCATTCTCAAAGCTTTGATAGTATTATTCCTATTGACCTATAAATTGAATAAACTCTTCATTATTTGCATAGGGAAAGAAGATTACTTAGTGAATAAAAAGAACAACAATCAAATCAATAAGAAATGGCACAAGAAAGAAAAACCTTAGGCAATTTCACTTTGCCTAATATAATAGAGAATTTCAGGGGAATTGTTGCTCATACCATTGCTAACAACAACTTTGAAATTAAGCCAAGTGTGATACAATTGCAGGATTAACGAGAGAGGATCCATGTGCTCATATCCTACATTCCTTAATGTTTGTGCAACCTTTAAGATAAATAGCATATCGGATAATGCAATAAGATTGCGACTATTTCCAGTGTTAATGAAGGAGAAAGCACAATTGTGGCTTGCTAATCTACCCTAAAATTTTATCACTATATGGGATAAATTAAAGCAAACATACCTTTATAAGTATTTTCCACCATAAAAGATAGTAAAGCTCCACAATGAGATCTCTACATTCAAACAAACAAAGGGTGAAACACTTTATGCTACATAGGAAAGATTCAAGGAGCTTCAAAGACAATATCTTTATCATGGTTTGCTGGAATGGTTGATTCCTAAAATTTTCTATAATGGATTGATTGATGAAGATAGGAGCATTATGAATGCGAGTGCTAGTAAGGGAAATGGGTGACAATGATAGTAACCAAAGCAATATCATCACTAAAAGAACACCTCATAAGGATATGTAGGTAAAGAAACAATAGTGGCTAAAGAAAGGGAAGTGATTGAGTTGGATAATATCGACATGTTGACCGCAAAAGTGGATGCCTTGACAAAGTTGATCACGAAATCACAAATCAATACAGTGGAGAGTTCAAATGTCTCATGTGAATTATGCGGCGAACCTCATTTATACCATGATTGCAAAGCTAGTTTCAAAGAGGAAGTTAACTTTCTTCAAGGGGGTTGCAACCAATAGAATGGACCTATTCCCAATACCTTTAACCAACAATGGAGGAACCATCCTTGTTTCTCTTGGTCAAACACTTCCACACAACTTAACCCTCCATTCAATCCTACCAATAAAAACCCACCTAGTTTCCTAATGAGACAACCTATACCACCTAAGCCTAACCTTGAAGTCTTTTTTGAATAGTTCATAACTCAATAAATGACTAACAATAATAAAACCATAGAGCAATTTAAGTAATTAGAATTAAGGATCGACCAACTTGTTACCCATAATCGTATGCTTGAGACTCAAATTGCCCAACATGTTTTTAATAATTCCAAAACTGTGGGAAAACTCCCTAATCAACTGAAATTTCAACAAATGGAGACTTGTCTAGCAATTACATTGAGAAGTGGTAAGGAAGTAGAGAATCCCAATCCAAAGTACCAAAGATTGATAATCATGTAGTGGAGATTGAAGCAAACCATGATGAGACAACTTTCAAAGATACAATGCTTAAGAGACCCAAAAATTCAACAAAGAAGGAAAAGTCCAATACCTATGATAAGACTAAGATGAACTTAGTTACTTTGCCTTTCCCATAGAGGTTATGAAGGTAGAACTTAGATAAGCAATTTGGAAAGTTTTTAAAATATCTCAAGAACATCACTATTATGGTTTCATTTATGAAAGTTATAAGAGACATGCCATAATAGGGGAAATTTTTGAAAGATGTCATTAATCATAAAAGCAAACTTTAAGAAGATGGATTGATCGCTCTTATTAAAGAATCACAAGCCATTTTGTTTAAACCACTACAAAATATGAAAGATCCAGGTTCATTTACTATTTCTTGTATTTACTATTTCTTGTATCATTGGTGGTACTAACTTTGATAAAGCTTTATGTGACATAGGCGTAAGTGTTAGTCTTATACCTTACTTCATTTATAAGAAGATTGATGTTGGTGAATTCAAGCTAACTACCATGAGTATATCCATGGCAAACAAATTGGTTAAATACCTAATTGGTGTTTTAGAAAATGTGCATACCAAGGTTGGAAAATTTGTGATTCTAGTAGATTTTGTTGTATTAGATATGGAAGGGGATCTCGAAATTCCCATTCTGTTTGGCAGACTATTCCTTGTTATAGCTGGTATGGTGATTGATATGAAGAAAGGGAAGATTATATTAGAAGTCAATAATGTGACATCCCATTTACTAATCATTTTTTTTTCTCTCTAAGTCTATCCATTGTCATTTAAAAGACCTGATTAATTTTTTTTTTCATTTTGTCACTTGTTCACTACTTAGTAATTATTTACAACAAAACATATATGAATAATCAAACTAAAATACTAACTGACTACATACTGGTCCAACCTCTATTACACTGCTAGACAGCGACTTTGAAAA
>CATIWR010064936.1:0-21384 GCA_949677035.1 Omphalea diandra | reverse complement strand
CCTAGAGAAGGAAATTTGGAATAGGATTGTATAGGGGTCTCCCCCCTTCAGAATCAGATGTTAAAGTTTCCTTTCGTGCAGCTCAATTAGTTTCTTGGGGTCAGGTTAAGAAAATTTGAGATTTTGAACATGGTGAGAATTTATTGTTGTACTGGAATTCAAATTTGATTCAGAGAAGCCAAATGGTAACTGTGAAAGGACAAGATGAAAAATTTTAATCATGGTTGTTTAATCTCCAGAGCTCCTGAGGGTTTTGATGGCAGTCCTTTATTTCTATAATTCAGTAACATAAGCTTAGGTTGGAATCTGAGTTAAGATTCTTGACATTTTTGCTGTACAAGATATTTTAGGTGTCAGAAATTGGTATGAGAGGAGTTGATAGGTTAATTCAAGGCCACTAGGATAATTTTTGAGTTTTCACAAGATGCTGAGTTCCAGGGTCCATCAGTGCTAGTGGGAAATGGGTCACATGATTGGTTAGTTTGGGCAGCATTTTCTTTGTAACATCACTGTATTTGTTCAAGGAACGCCAATTTCCAATAAAAAAAATGAGTATGATACTGTCGCTGGAACTGGGAATAATTTGCAGATTATACTAAATTTTTAGAGTGACAACGTTAAATATTCTGAAATAGTTTGGTTCATCGTCTGTGGTCTGATGGGATTAAGGCAGATCACTGATGACCAAGTTCATATCATGCTGATATGATGTGTTCCTTTATTTCCAGCAACTTGGAAGAAATGTTTATCCGAATGCAAATTAATGTAACTGATACCAGATGCTTAAAATGGGGAGAGGAAAACATGGTTGGGGAAAAACATCAAGCTGGAGAAGGGTTACTAGTATTAATAGTTTGGACTTAAGCTCTTAACTGGAGAATAACTATATAGAAAATTTTGGCATTTTATGATTTCCTGGTAACATTCTCATGTACCACTAGCATGTCTCAAAGGTGATATTTTGTTTTGCTAAATAGCATGTAATATTTGCACTTAACCTTTCATGTATTCATTTCAGTGATTGAAAAGGGAGAAAGGCCAACACCAAAAGTGACCAAGTTTATAAGCGGGGATGAGTTATATGACGACTTTATGACAGAAAACAGCTATGGCAACCAAAAACAAAAGTCAGGCGATTTAAAGGATGGCCAAGCAAAATCAAAGAAGAAGCAAGGGCACAAAGTAGTAAACTTTGCAGGATAGAAACAGAAATTTTCTGGTAATGAATGCAATGAGCTCTCTTCTATCTCAGCAGCAGCAATACAACAAACCTGAATATACTGGGGAATCATGTAGATCCTGTGTTCCTTTTCTAGATCCCATTTTTCGGTTATAGTTGTTTTTCCTTTTTGAAATTTGTGTTCAATAGCATTCATATATGGTTAGAGAAATTGTTCAATTAATCTGTTAAAACCTTCTAGCCAAGTTTTTCATAGAAAATTAGATGAAATGTTCCCCTTTTCTAATTATTTTCTTTGGGTTAATTAGGCTGTTTGGATTTCGAATTTGGAACTTAGCAATTTCATCTCTGGAGATGACATTCAGCCTGCAATGTTGTTTTGCCATTGCCTGTACTGTGATAAATATAACATGGCAGCGATATATCTCAATATAATTTATTGTCAAAACAGCAAGGTTGTTAGAAGGCAGACATAACATGGCTACATGAAATGTCTTTTTGTTCTCTCTCCTTTTGCGCTCCTTGATATGTCAAAAATGAAATGGTCTGGTGAAGAGTAGTGTTATTTTTTTTTACTATAAAATTTATATTGAATGAACATCTTTTATTTAATATATTTACTATATACTTATGTTATTGACCTTTTATAATCTGATAACGGTACTTAAAATAATTAAACATAATTTTAAAAGTATTGTTATCACTAATGTTTTACATACTGTTATTCAGTTATAAAAAATGAATGGTATATGAGCAAATTATGTATAATATTTATTAAAAAAAATGGAATTTAAACATGCCACATGATTACGAAGGACTATAAATGGTGAGATCGTTGTATATGAAATCATTTTTATCAATAAAACAACAAGATTGGAACCCTAATATATATCAAAATAAAAGGTTGACAAAAGCATGTAAGACGTGGCGGTACGAAACTGTTATTTGTTCTCCATTTTTGGCTGTTGGATAGATAAAGAACACGAAAGCATTGTTGTGGACATGATGAGCTTTGGAAGCTTAGAGCATTCCCAACCCATTGTTTTTGTCCCTTAAATTTCTCTTCTTCCCCTTATTTGTCTGACTTCTCCATATTTAATGTGTCCCCAAAATTAAGGATCTCTCCTCTTCTCCTTTCCTATACTCCACATTTATCCTTTTCATTTTCCATTTTTCTTCTTATCTCAGGACAAGGCCCTGGCTTTCATAGTTCAACTGCAAACATGGTATACTCTTTCTCTTCATTTCTTTGGTCTTGTTATTGTTATTATTATGGTTGGGAAAATGAAATTTTATGTTAAACATTATATGCACATGTGTGATTAATCTATTTCTTAGCGTTGCATCAAAAGCCCTGACGTATTGGATCGGATATGAAATGCATTCATTAAGCCTATTTCTGGAAAACATTAATGCAGTTTCGTTTCATTTTGGTCTTTAGGTCATTATATCCCTACTTTGATTGTCAAATAAAATGTATAAGCATTCCCAATAGTTTGTTCCTTGTTCTGATGTCTGAGAGTCGAATATCATTTCAGAAAGTTTTGGTGAAACCCAAAATATCTGTTTGATTCAACAAAATATCATTTTAGGCTGGTAGTTTAATCTCCCTTTGATTCAACAAATAGGCATTCTGGTTGCCTATCATCTAATATGAATAGGGTCGGCTCATAACTGTTAAAGAAAGTCCTAAACACCATGGATTTAATAGTCTATGAGTAGAGTGCTTGTCATGCAGTGCAAGAGATCAGTGATTCCAATCCTGACAATTCTTGCTCTCTTTAAATATTTCCAAAAACCAGAAAGTCCTAATACCATGGATTTAATAGTCTATGAGTAGAGTGCTTGTCATGCAGTGCAAGAGATCAGTGATTCCAATCCTGGCAATTCTTGCTCTCTTTAAATATTTCCAGTGTACCAAAAACCAGAAAGTCCTAATACAGACATACGGCTCATCATCTGCAGTTCACAATTGTTGTTTGTTTTATCTGTAACCCATTGAGATGACAGGACATAAATGTGTAAAGACTCAAACGAAAGGGAAGTCATAACTATGGAAAATGCATACCAATAAGAACCCAACAAATCGTTGACACATAATTCTATGATTTATTTGTGCGGTTTAGACTTAATAATTTTCTAGAAATCTTGGAATTTCACGAGGTTCTTTATACAATCCTGTGTATATGCTGGAATTGAAATGTTGGTTTAGGCGAATTCAGCATCTGGAATGGCAGTGCACGATGATTGTAAGCTGAAGTTTTTGGAACTAAAAGCAAAGAGGAACCACAGGTTCATCATTTTCAAGATTGAAGCACAGCAGGTGGTGGTAGACAAACTTGGAAGTCCTCAAGAAACCTACGATGACTTCACTGCATCTCTACCTGCTGATGAGTGCCGCTATGCTGTATACGATTTTGATTTCACCACTGATGAGAATTGCCAGAAAAGCAAAATTTTCTTCATTGCTTGGTAACATTGCTAGTTCTTCCTTACATTATTGATTAACATGCTTTCATTAGTTAGTTCTATTGGCATGCATAATGACTAGATTGTTTTATAAGTGTATATATGGTTGTAGGTCGCCTGAAAATGCAAGGGTGAGAATGAAGATGGTGTATGCAAGCTCCAAAGACAGATTCAAGAGGGAACTAGATGGCATTCAGGTGGAGTTGCAAGCAACAGATCCTAGCGAAATGAGCCTCGACATTGTAAAAGGGCGAGCAATTTAGACACTAATTAATACTCTCTCTTCTTTCATATTCAGCTCTTTGTGACAATTTACATGTCCTCAGACTCAGTATTGTTTTATTTGTCTTATTCTTTTACATGTCTTTTGTATTGCATGGGGTTTTGCACTAACTCCTCTCTAGTTTGATGTAATATGCATACTTCTATCATGTTTATTACTTTTTCAGCACATTTGGTAATTGGTGTGCATATTTTTGCAAACTAATCGTCATTGTTTGAGTGATTATTGTTCAAATGATTTTTCAGTTTTCGGCACTCACCTAACATTATACAAACTCCGATTGACTGTTGAAAAGTTTCTGGCAATGGGGTTGCCCCGGGGTGTTGAAACAGGACTATAGAGTGAGAAACTCTATCCAGAAATTTCGCAAAAAAACTCCTTTGCTAGCCAAAATGAATGCTATGAGTAGAAATTTAGACTCAAACTTGTTTGTTCACTGTGAATATACAGCATAAAAACTATAGTGCACCCCTGTAACCAAATAAAAAAGAAACATACACACGACAGTGGATATATCCCTTTCAAAAGGCAAAAGATGCGAAATGAAAAACCTAACTGCAGGCCGTCAAAAACCAACTGGACTTTAGAAGCTGAACATCAAGTGCACCACGCAGCCTGGGCCACATTTTATTTAAGAATCGAAAATAGGCATGTCTCCATGACTTGAAGTAAATTAGTGAACCAAAGATACCCCAGAAACCCACCACAAATCCAATCACCATACCCAGGCAAAGCCCATCCACTTTCGCGCCATCACCTTCCTTTTCACTTCCTTCGCCGGTGTCTGGCAGCATCTCACCTGTACTACAATTTTTTTTGAGTGGAGGCCCACGGAGTCTGTGGCCGATAAAGCTAGACGCATCTAAGCTCTGGAGTTGAGTACAAAGTCTCTAACAAGCTATTATATTATAAACAAGAACATCCGCAGCATATTTTCGTTCAAGCATTTCAGCAAATACCTTACAAGCTAATTCTGGCTCGCCAATATCAGCCCATCCCCTCACCAAAATGCTATAACTTTTTGCTTTAGTCTCAAACTGATGCTTAACTATATGAAAAAAAAAAAAAAGTTGGGCATGTTTTACATGTTTTCTTTTGCATAAAACATACAATAGTTGATCAAGATTATCAATGCTAGGCTTTAAACCAAAAGCACGAATCGCATCTTTCTGGAGGTTGGCTGCAGCGTTGGACACAGTTGTTGCGGATGTTTGCTTCAGTGATGCCGGTGGATGTTGCAGAGATGATAGAGTGTTCCAGTGAGGAGAAATCAGCGGTTCCACCAGTGAGAGCCGTAGAGAATTTCCCGTGAGTGCAACGATGAAGATTTGTACGCGTAGCAGAGAAAGAGAAACTGGTCAAAAGAGTCTTGGCCACGTGTGCGCGTCTTATAAGGAGAAGCGAGTACTGTTGCGCCGGGGATATTTTTTGTGATGTCATTAAATAATTTAATTGAATTTAATAGTAAATAATAATTTTATTTAATTTAATAATTATTAATATCTTTTATTTAATCTAATAGTAAACTATTAATTATAAAATTATAACATAATAATGTAAACAGATTCACTCATTTTTAAGACATATGTGAGAACAATACATGAAATTTACCCACTGATTTGAAAATCAACAAAATTAATATTTGAAACTGTAATCTATAAAAGTTTATGTAATTTGTTTAAGATTTTTTACTTTCAAATATTTAGAAGTTTAAAAAAGTTATTTAAAATTCAACATTTCTATATTTAATTTTATGGAATTTGCTCCATTTAAAATAGTTTTGTCGAGAGTAAATTAGTTTACAAATAAATTGATGAGTTTATGTATTTATATACTTCAAAATCAACATGTAATAATATATGTGAAATATCAAATATATATATATATATATATATATATATAAAGAATTCGAACTAACACTTTGTTCAAGTGAAAGATGCATTTGAAGTTACATATAACTAATTTCAAACACAAAGTAAATGCTATATATATTCAGCTAAATCCTACCACAAATCCTACCCCATATTTTACTCAAAAACCCAAAATAAATCTCTCTCCATGATCTTATGAATAACACAGGACCAAAAATGCCCCAGAAACCCGCCACAAATCCAACCGCTAAGCCCAAATATAAATCATTCATTCTTATTCCACCGTCTTCTTTCTCGCTTTCATTATCATTGCCATTATTCAGCACTGTCCCATCCGCAGTACAATTTTTTGTAAGGGGAGGTCCACAAAGGTGGTTGCCAACGAAGCTAGAAGCTTCTAAACTTTGGAGCTGAGTGCTTGATGGAATTTCTCCTGACAAATTATTGTAAGATAGATTCAAATAACTCAAAAAGGTCATTCCTGCCATGCTAGGAGGAATGTTTCCTGAAAGTTGATTTCTTGAGAGGTCAACTGATTCTAGCACTTTCATAACTCCAATGTTCTTTGGAATCTCTCCTGTCAAATGATTTCCTGACAGGTTCAGGAATCGTAGCCCTAACAAAGTGATTATTTCCTCTGGAATCTCCCCTGACAAGTTATTTCCTGAAATGTCCATGCTTTTTACCATTGTTAAAATGGTGTCATATTTCACTTCTCTTCCCTTTGTGACTGCAATTGCATGATCCAAAATTTCTCTGTAGGTGGAGAAATAGGAAACTTCGTAGCTCGGATTCTGTGTTGTGGCCATGGATGTCAGATTGTTCAAACATTTCGGTATTCTTCCTGATAAACCATTGTTTGCAAGGTCCAAGATTTGAAGAGCAGAGAGTTGACAAAACTCTGAAGGGATTTCTCCATTCAGCTTATTCGAACGAAGACCAAGAACCCTCAGATATGGAAAGCTGCCATCCTTCCATATCGGTATTTTTCCAACAAAACCATTCACCCCAAGATCAAGAGTCAACAACTCTGTATAATTTCCAAGGAAAGAAGGAATTTCTCCTAACAAGTTATTGTCACGCAAGTGCAGAGACCATAAGTTACGTAAATACGCCATGGAACTTGGTAGTTTTCCTGTTAACTTATTGCTCCCCAAATTTATGACCCTCAAAGATTGCCAACTCATCCAACAGTCTGGAATCTCACCTGACAAATGATTTTCTTCAAGATGAATAGTTTTCAGTCTATTCGATGAGGCCGCTGTGTTACATAAGAAGTTGGAAATTGAGCCCGAAAATGAGTTGTTGGAAAGATCTAGTTCAGTTATATTTGCTGAGATTCGAGGTAATGGACCACTAAAAAGGTTGGATCTCATGTATATTATAGGGTCACCTGATTCTATACTAAGAATACTCGGTAGCTGACCATAGATTTGGTTGTGGGAAATGTTCAAGTAATAAACGTGGGAAGTTAAATTCCAAAACCAATCCGGAATAGTATCAGAAATTCCAGTGCAAGATAGATCAAGATATGCAAATTGATACTGGGATTGAAGCCACAAGGGAAATTTCGAACCCAAATTCCAGTATCTAATTTGCAAATCGTAGACATGAAATGGAGGAACCCATCCTGGACTGACTTTCAAAATGAAATTGTTATGAGATGCTCTAAAAGCTTGCAAATTTGTGAGGTTTGCAAAGTGAGCTTCAGTGACAATCCCCTCCATCCTATTGCGAGAAATGAGAAAATTTTCCAACTTGGACAAGCTGCCGAGACTCTCAGGAAGAGTACCAGTCATTTGGTTATCTCGAAAATCTATTGATGTCAAGGATACAAGTCTTCCTAAAGAATCAGGAATAGGACCTGACAATGAATTACCCCATATAGAAAGAACACGAAGGTTTTCAAGTTGTCCAAGTTTATCTGTGAGATTACCAGAAAACTGATTTGCATCGAACTTGAGTACCTCCAAACTATGGGAAACGCAACCAGTTAAGCTTTCGAGAGCCTTTGACACATCTCCACCAAGTTTGTTATAACGGACTTCCATCACCTTTAAGTTGCAAAGGTTTCCTAAGGTTGGGGGCAGTGTCCCCTTAAGTTCATTGAATGACAGATCAAGATTAGCAAGAGAAGTCAGGTTTTGTACAGCACTAGAGATTTCTCCTTGCAATTTAGTTTGGCTAAGAGTAAGAGATCGGAGATTCCTAAAATTGTACAGCCAGTCAGGTATGACAGAATTAGACAAATCAAACTGGGAAATATCAAGATTTCTCAAACCAGTCATATTCTGAAATCCACTAGGAATCGGACCCTTAAAACTATTTGCTTGCAGGTAAAGTGAGACAAGTCCATCAAGACTAAACAACCAATTAGGCAATGGAGAAATGAGATTGTTAAAACAAAGATTGAGGCTACTAAGAGACGTCAAGTTTGAAGCCCCATCAGGAAGTGGACCTTCAAAACCGCTAAAACTCAGATCAAGGGAAATGAGATCGCTAAGAGTGAGAATCCATTTAGGTATCGAAGTAGCAAAATAATTGAAAGAAATATCAAGAACTGAGAGAGATGTGAAGTTGACAGTGGGCAGAGGAGGAATGCGGACAAGACCACAATCGGAAAAGTGCAATTCTAACAAAGAAGGGAGAGTGTTTAATATCAGCAACCAGTCGGAAGCTGCACTTAGGTCCACACAACTCAAATCAAGGTGTAAAAGTTCATGCAGTCCTGAAAGCCAACGAAGATTGTCTACATTTAATCTGACCTGATCATTGCAGGGACCTCGAACAGCAAGGTGGCGCAAACTGGTCAGATTTCCTAGACTGCCAGGAAGTAATCCCTCAAAGCCTGCTTCAGAAATATCAAGATAAGTTAAATTCACCAAAGAACCAATGAAGCTTGGAATTGGAAGCCCTCCAAAATTGTTGCTACTCAAATCAAGATAACTCAGATGCTTTAAGTCTAGCAAAGAGGGACTAATGCTGCCCTGCAACTCTAGAGCGCGAAGATGGAGCTCTTTGACATGGCTGGTTAAATTGTGACAGACAATTCCAAGCCAGTTGCAGCAATCCGTTTCTGCGTTAGACCAGGATGATAGTCGGTTTGATGAATCTGTAAGACCTTGCTTGAACCGAAGAAGAGCTTGTCTTTCGCTTTCGATGCAGATCAGGTTGGCACGGCAAGGGTGCAGATGAAGAATAGTGGCTACAGTAAGCAGCAACCAAAGGAAAACAAGTGTGGAAATCCTCATGATTGCTGTGGCAATGGGATTTGCAGCAGCTACTGCAAGAAAAAAAGGGTTTAATGATACGAGTTATTGCCAATTACTTTATAGACCAAGATTACTGAAATTGTGATTATCGGTCCAGTATTCACCCAGGAATCTTCTTGGTCTACTGGTGGTGCTGGTCTCTTTACTTTTAGAATTTTCATGCTGGAAACATCAAAAAGGAGACTTTGCACAGACCAAATATAGAAAATTGGCAGTGAAGGCCCAATATCTTCTTGGTGGGGTTATAAGGTTAACAAAGTACAGTTGATGATAGTTGCACCAGAGAGCCAGTTGCCTCCGAAGTCATCACGAAAATGCAGTGTGCACGTTGGGCCAACTTGTAGAGCAACTTGGTTGGATGATAAGGTCAACAAAGCACAGTCGATGATTTAGTTTTATCTTAATAGCAAGGAATTTAGTTAATTTTCTGCTTTACTTTTTGGTAAAAATTTGTTGTTTATTGATCAATAATGTTAAGGTCAGTGGTGGGTGCAAATGTGGGGACAATTTGTTGTTTATGGAGAAATAATAGACCAGTGGGTGATATCACTGCATTACAACTTGAGCAAAATTATAACATATTATAATGATAATAATATGTTAAGTTGCCAACTTGAGCAAAATACTGTGGACGCCCCAATTGATTTTTGAACAATTATAGGATAAATAAAAGCGTCAACATTGTAATGCTTGAATAGATTTAATGTCATATAATATTATTAGTTCGCGTACACGTAATGCGTATGAATTTCTCAGAATAAACTATATATATTTTTTACTTGGAGGACAATAAAACTTTGCCGTTCTGTGAATCTGTAGAAAAGGATAGACGTAGACCGCACTAACAGACATATTCCAGTGGTCAAGTCTCCGAAGACGACAGGTTCGATAGCGTGATGATTGTGGTCGTGTTTGGTAAACCACGCATCCACTTGTTTACTTCTCTATTTTTTCCATTTAGGAATGTACCTTTCATCCTTCTCAATACATAGATAATGAAATAGAATTTAGAGGAAATTAATAGCTCTGAACAAAAGAATAATTATACTCCAAGAGCCCCTTTGAAAAGAATCTAGCTAGAAATTATTAAAGTTACATGCTACAAATGGATTTCTTATTAGGTAAAACTATAATGTAATAACTCGATACTTATATAGAATAATAATCACTATTATTCATATCATAATTTATAATTAAATTTTATTATTAAATACTATTTAATTAATTTAAAATATCATTAATATAATTTAATCTATAAAACTCAAATTTGAGATCTTTGATTAAACTAAAACAACTCCATGTCAGTTAATTTATGCATTTTGTGGTACATATCCATAATATTTAAAATATAACTTAACATATTATTTTTATATTAAATTATTTTCATAATTTTCATATGTGAAATATTAATATATTCTATATCTTTTAAAATATAAAATTATATGATCACTATATATTTACATTAATATATATCAATAATATAAAATTTCTATATTAAATTGAATTTTTTACTACTCGACACTATTAAGAAAAGTCTTCTTATTTGTTTAATTTCAAACGAAATGTTAGTTTTTTTTTAACGAAATGTTAGTTAATGATATATTTATTAAATTGAAAGCTTCCTAATAACATAATCCATGAAGGGACAATAAAATTATACAAAGAAGAGGAGTAAACAACAAAAAATTTAGGCCTATGCCTATGTGATAACTCTAAGACGGATTGTTTTGATAATTGTACCAGCATTTGCTCTCCCATGACTTCACCTGCTTTATTGCATCCGCTTTTCTTCTTACAATGGCCAGAAGAGATGACGGATCATAGGGAGGAGACATGGTGCAGAGGCTAGTATCTGCTGGACCCTTCACCATAGATTCCGTCAAGAACTTTTTCGCTAATCCATCCGCCGGGCAAGCCATTGTTTCTGAACAGAGCTCAGTAGCATTTCCTGGTATAGAAACATTAAATGTCAAGCTTAGCATATTCATTTAAGAGATGAAACATGTAGTCATAAACATACTCCATCTTCAAGTCCTCTTGAATGAATTGGCTTGCTGCCTTTCCAATAGCCTGTGCCTGATCATAAATCCATGTATAAGCAAAAAAATAAAAACAAGATGGCTAAAAATTTTCAGGTCAAAAAATTCTAACTGGAGTGCCAAAATTTGAGTACCTTCCGCTTGTGGGTGTTACCCCAGTCAACTGCAAACTTAATGGATCCGCATTTGTCATCCTCCTTGATGGGCCAATAATGGTGAACTGGCATCAATCCTCTGGTAAAGAAATCATAGTAATGGGGCTTCACAATAAGAGTTACTGAATCACAGGCAAGAATGTACTTTTCGCTGACTGACCATGCAGACCCCTCAATATAGATCTTATATATGCAACACGAATAACTGTGCAGATGGTCAATATTGTCCCATTAGTAGAGCGTTAAAAATGAAAATGCAATCAAACAAACACTTTTTTTACCTGTGAATGCATTGATTAGCCAAGTCTGATTGCTTGTATCCTTGCTGTGATTCCAGGATCCAATCCTGCATTAGATATTAAAGTCTTACAAACTTTATCAATTTATGAGTTCATAGACCCATTTAAGTACCAAGTTTTTTTTATTGAAATGGAGCAAGCTAAAATACTTTTACCTGTTTATATAGACGAGCGTTCCAGGCCTGTTTTTCAGTGATATTACATTTGATAAGGTCTTGCCTTGTCTCAGCAACATCTGGATTCCCTTTCCAATAAGCATAAGGTTCCCTTTCATTCCATCTACTCCTCTCATTCCCTGTTTTTAGCTCCCTCAGTAAATGCTCCCATGGTTTTATATTTGTCTCCGCCCGGCACAACAAAATTTTAATTATTCACTGCTACATTTTTTTTTAAACAAAAAAAATCAACTTCAATTTACATTTAAATTTGCAAATTCATTGTACTGAATAAAACTTGAATAACCATAAACTAAAAATTCATTGATAACACTAAACTAAAAGGCTCATAATATTTTTAGTTTAAAGATTCTTCCACAATACCCTTCAGATACTAATGCTCAGAATAAATTCACATTTAATATAAAGATACTATTAAAATAAAAAAAAGTATTTGCTCTAGATAT
Organism: Omphalea diandra; assembly: GCA_949677035.1. Taxonomy (NCBI): domain Eukaryota; kingdom Viridiplantae; phylum Streptophyta; class Magnoliopsida; order Malpighiales; family Euphorbiaceae; genus Omphalea; species Omphalea diandra. Next base: position 9,194 of record CATIWR010064936.1, on the reverse strand, counting down.
AGCATGTATGGGAATGGAGTAATGAAGGTTAAAGGATGAAATATAAATGAGAGTAAACAATTAACTCTGATTGGAAGGATATTTTTAACAAGAGAAAAAGTTAATGAGCTTAATCATTTACATTCTTAGATTCTGTTTGTTTTATGAAAAATGAGCAAAATATTTTTTTTTAAGGAAAATTTTTTTTGAGTAAATATTTTCTAAATAATATATTTTCTGGTGTTTGGAACATATTACCAAAAATGCTAATTTTCTTTTGATTTATAAGATTATAACAAAATTTAGGCCATACATATTTTGTATTTATATTATTTATTATTTTATATAAAAAATAAATTAAAATAAAATATTTTGCTGGTTTCACCAATTACTAATAATCACCACCGGTCAGCGATGATCGATGACGGTGTCGTAGTCAGGAATGATCAATAACAATAAATATATATATTTATATAATTTATTTTTATTTGGATAAATTTGTCAAATTCTACAAAAATGACTTATTGTTTTCGAAATTGAAAGTCATTTTTTTTTAAAATGACTTAATTTTCTTTTTTATCAGAAAAATATTTTCTATTGACCAATTTTTTTGGATATACCAAACAAAAGAAATTATAAAAAATATATTTTTAAAAAAATATTTTCCATAAAACATACGGAGCTTAACCTTTTAAACACTTTTTTTTTTACCTCAATTTTGGAAGGATGGATAATGTAATGAAAACGAGTGTTAAAAATAAAATATACTATATGATAAATATATCTTGAAAATATTTAATAGTTAATATATATCCAACTCAACTAAATACCAACAAGCTTACAATAATTTTTGACCTTCAATAACAAATAGCCACACTGTACAAGTACTTCTTCTTCTTCTCTTTCTTTTTCGTTTAACTTCTGTAATTTAAACTCTAGCATTTGAATTGAATTTAATGTTTGGGCTGTGATTTTGTTTTCATTGCCTATTAATTGAATTTTATAAAATTTAATTTATCATAATAGATATACAGTCTTAGAAGTATATAAATGTATTTTGGATGTAGTTGTTAATTTGATGTTTTTAATTAATTTTTTCTCATATTTTAAAATTTTTAAATAAGTAAATCATATTGCTCTTATAAACTGTATATTATTTTTTAATCTAAACAAAATATAATTAACGTTCTATTATTTTTCATTTTATCTATTACTTCATCTTTACTAATTTCCTTTTCTGTGCCTTCTAAAACTCCCATATAAAGTCTTACAAAATTCATTAGTCTAATATCTGGAAAAATTAAATTTTCAAAAAAAAAAAATTGGAAATAAAAAACTGAAGAGAAAAGTCAAAAGGTCTTAAACGTACCATGTCCAGAAGGACCAATCAGGAAAAACGATATCCAACGTGTCATCATTTCCGCAACAGCAAAACAGCGGCGGTGGGGCCACGTAACCGGGCCCACGGTGGTCGACGGACTTGATGACGGGCCTATCAACGCAATCAAACGTCATCTCCAAATCAGGCGATCTCCCGGAGTACCTACGCAACAACTGCATGATTCCGCACAGAGTAAAACTTCTCTGGTCTGAAAAGCTTTCTCGTTCGTTTCCAGGTAAGCTTTGCCATTTACTATCGCCAACTTGAAGTTGGCTGTTGCTTTAGCTCTCTCCACTATGTCTCTAGTGATGCCTGTTCGGGCCCACGGACGCAAGTCTTCATGGATCCAGCGAAAGTACCGTGGACACGTCGGAGGCAAAGAATGAACCGGGTCTTCTGAGGAAGTTGTGGGGTAGTCTCTAGTGAGGTGGAGTGCAGTGCAGTTGATTGGGATTTCGATTTTGTATTTTGTAGTCAATATCGACTTTTTAGCCGAATTACTAGTAATGGCCTACAAAGCAAAGAAGTCAAAAAGGGCCTTTGGGCTTAGCCCATAATTAAATAGTACTTTTTTTTTTTAAAAAAAAAAAAGAAAGTAAAAGAAGACAACAAAATTCACAACAATCACGCCGGTATTTCGGACGGGACCCAAGAGTGTCCTAGAAAAGGCAGGTGAAGCCTAAACGACGCCGTACAACTCGTTTTAAGCTTGTCTTGCCTTGCATTTCCCATAAGCGAAGAAAATGTCAAAAATTTGTAGTTCAACGGGTTACTTACATTGGAATGCAGGAGGTGCGTGGAGATGAAAGCTCCGATGAGCAGGAAGAGAAGCAAGACGAAGGCAGCAGAGGATTTCGAGTCTCTTCTGAGTGATCTTCTTTTTTACACTTTGATTTACGAGCATATGATGGTTATAATAGAATGCAGCAAAAATATTTACAACCGATCAAAATTCAAGGACCCACTTTTTTCCAAAAAATAAAATAAAAAAATTCAAGGACCCACTTGAGCAATGTAGGCCACATTATGTAGCGCCGCATATATATTTTACGAGATGTAGGCCACCTAACCAAACTATCAAGGAGGATGGTCCACCTGCTTTAATGATCCACGGACCAGATTATTTATACTCGTTTTACATATAAGACCATTTTGTGCACAAGTGTATGAACCAAAAAAAACAAAAAAAAATTCATTGGTGTTTGCATAATTGCATGACTATGATCATCACTTTTCATTTTGAAAGAGGACAAATTATCAAATTATATGGTTTTTTGTGCACTAAAAGAATTTGGTTCAGCTACAAGTTTTTTTATAATTAAATTCTAAAATTTCATAGCTAATTAAAAATAGGTATAAAATATTGCCTTCTCTAAAATGCTTGTAGCTAATGATTTAGCTATGTAATAAAAAATTAATTAATTAATTTAACTAAAAAAATTTCATAATTAATTGGATAATAATTGAACTAAATTTATTTTTTAATAAAAGTTTTTAAAATTTATAGCTAATCTCTAATTAAATATAATTTTATTTTGAAAATAAACAAACCATTTTATTTAAATTATAATATTAATATATTAATTAATATAAATAGAAAATATAAATAAAAAACAAAATTTCAGAATAAAAAACAAAGAGATTAATATGCTCTAAATATTTAAACTAATAAAATCAAATAAAATAAATTATAATAATTACTCTAAAATTATAAAATTATCTTAAAATTTTAAATTAAGTAATTTAAATTATTTTTTAGTTAAATAATAAAAACTACTAAAGGCAGAGAAGGAATAGACAGCTGTTGCAATGAGCAATGATAGAAGGGGTGGAAGAGGGGATGAAAAGAGAACGAGGCTGCAAAGACCGTAAGTGAAGGAGATAAAAAATAATTAAAAAAAAAAAGGAGGATAAACGAGGGGAAAAGGAAAGAAGCTCCACTAAACACACCATTTGAAAGAGGTAAGTAGCCTTAATTTGGGATTAGTGTCACAACCACGTGGCTGTGAAGTTACTTAGCGGCATAAAAAGTGTCTAAATATTTTTGTCACTAAAATTTTGATTTTTTCATGACTAAATATTGATAAAAAGTCAAAAACTTCATCATGACACTCAAAATTTAAATATAAATTTTTTCTTCCATAACGCGTAGCTAGTTTAATGTTAAATTTCAATTAAAAATCATAAAACACATCATAGGGTCCAAATTTAACTATAAAATTTTTCTTTGTTAATTTGTAATAAAAAAAAATTTTTAATTAATCTATAGCTAAGTTTTCCTAAAAAAAAAAAAAAAAATTTATTTTAGTACCTAAAATTTAGTTACAGAATAAATTTTGGAGCTAACTTCTTGCTCAATCTTTTCAGTAAATAATCTGTCATTAAATATCAAAAAAAGTCAAAAAGCTCATTATGGCAATGGCAAATTTTTAATTTTGGTTTAGCTACCAACTTTGATTGCGTTACGAGATAAATTGTACAGCTAAATTTAGCTATTAAACAAATTTCATAACTAATTTGTAGGTAAAATTTAACTACAGAAAAAAATTTCATAGTTGCATTTAGTTACGGAATAAATTTCTTAGTTAATCCAAAGCTAAATTTGAAGCTAAATGCAGACGTGCCAAATTTTTGCGCTGCAACTGATGATTTACGCGAGAATTTCATTTTGTTTTTTTCAAAAGAATATCAAATAAATGTTTTCAAAAATGTTTAAGAATACCACACATGACGCAGGAAAACCACTAAGCGACGTGATTAAGGCAACAAGGGACAATAAGCAAATAAATCGAAAGCAAAATCTATAATCTAATCCTACATTCAATTGTCTTACTTAAGAGGAAATAATATTTAATTGAATACAAATTGCTCTATAACACTGCTTAATTATTTTAATTATCCCAACAATGCTCTGCCAAAACTCCATTTATTTTATTGCATGTCTTTTCTGCTAAGAATGACATCACTAAATATTATATATATATATATATATATATATGATTGAAGACTACATGTATACAGATATATATTTCGACATCTAAATACACAAAGAGGCTAGAACAATTAATTAATCAAGTGTTTATTCTCTCCTATAAAGAATGCTTAATTTGATTCTCCCAATACTTCTTCTCCCATGACTGCACTTGTTTTATGGAATTCTCTTTTCTCCTATAAATGGCATGAAGAGATGGAGGATCATAGGGAGGAAGCATGGTGCATGGACTTGTCTCTGCAGGACTCTTCACCATGGATTCCATCATGAACTCCTTCTCTAATCCTTTTTCCAACAAGCACGCCATGGATTCTGAACATAATTCAACAGCTCTTCGGGGTATAACGGGCTTGAACGTTAACAGATTAGCATACTGATTTAAGAGATGAAACATGTAATCGTACACATACTCCATCTTCAATTCCTCCTGAATGAACTCGCTGGCTGCCTCTCCAATGGCCTGTGCCTGGCAAATTCATATCACATTAAAGTAATTAAAATACATTTAATTTTTCAAAGGTTAATTAGGCTTTCCTAAGGGGTTTGAATTCAAATCCTCAATCAATATTGTAGCACAGGACTTTGAATTGAAATTTTTTAAGTTAATTAAATGTCCACCAAGTTCAAATCCAAAACCTCATGATTATATATCATTACATATATATATTTTTTCGATCAATTAAGTTCCAAACTTAGCACTGGGAACAAATTGATTGACTGAGAATTTACCTTTTGCTTGTGGTTGTTACCCCAGTTAACAGCAAACTTAATTGACCTGCACTTGTCATCATCCCTTATGGGCCAGTAGTGGTGAACTGGCTTCAAACTTCTTGTGAAGAAATCATAGTAATGGGGTTTTACAAGTAATGTAACAGAATCACAGGCAAGGATGTACTTTTCGCTTACTGACCATGCAGAACCTTCAATATAGATCTTATACCTTGTGTTGCCATTTACAAGCAACAGGAAAAATCTTGAGTACGGAATAATTAAGTATTGGGGGGTGCAAACATTTTAATTCGTGTGTACCTGTGAGTGCATTGGCTTGCCAAGTCTGATTGTTTGTACCCTTCCAGTGATTCTCGCCTCCAGTCCTGCAAAATGACTTAAGGTATTACAAACCCAGCTGTAGTTCCAGTTTATGACGACATATTGCACTCCTCTTTGTTTTGCTCTTATAATAAGACTCTGGCCAAGAAGATCAAAACAAACTTCACAACTATCGAGACCATTATAATTTTTTTAAAAAAATATTTCAATCTTTTCCTACTCTTCTTGTAGGTCTCATTTAGTAATCCAGATTTTAGAAATATTCAATAAAATTGAATTCTATTTTAATGATTTTCTTGTTTGAAAATTTTATATTTGAAAGAATTGAATTCTTTCATTTAAAAAAATGGTTTGATAAGACAATCAAATTAGACAAAAAATTATAAGATTTTGTGAGAATTCATTTAATTAAAATTTAGATGAAATTATTTTAATAATCTTATAACTTAAATTGATACTATACTTGTTCTAAATAAATAAAGACATTGAAAGGAATATAATAATTTCAATTTATTATAGATTCATTTCAAACAATAGAATACAATTAAATTCTATCAATTTAAAATTTATTCCAAATAAAACAAATTTATTATTAAAATAAGAGAATTTCTATTAATAGAATTTATTGCTTTATCTTCTCGTGTGATTTATTTCTAACGAGGTCTTTGAGAAAGTGTCAAAGACAACAATGAGCATTTGGTTAATCAATATTAGAGTCTTCTACAACATTAAAATGATTTCTGAGTTTAAATTTCAACTTGAGTCTATTTGTTTTTTCTAAAAAAAACATTGAAATCCAATGAGAATTGAATGAAAAAATTGAAGGAGAAAGTCGATAAATTAGTACCTGAGCATATACACGAGCGCTCCAGTCTTGCTGTTCTGAGACATTACATTTGATAAGATCCTGCCTGGTTGCAGCAACTGCAGGATTTCCTTTCCAGTAAGCATATGGTTCCCTTTCTATCCATCTCATCTTCCTGTTCCCTTCTTTTAAATCCTTAAGTAAACAGTCCCATGGTTTGATGTTTATTTCAGGCCTTCACAGTTAAGAGTTACGTAGCCATTTTAGAACGGACAAAATTAAAATCAAACCAACCATTAACAGAAGTTATTCCAATGCTTTGATGAATTAAATCAATGTGAATAGTGCCTTTTCCTTGATCAGCAATTCAACTACTGCTTAAGGCTCTATCCAGTTAAGTTTCAACATGAAAACAGACAAACATATTAATGAAGTCAAAGGAGTTACCATCCCCAAAATGACCAATCAGGGAAAACTATATCAAGCGTGTCATCATCTCCACAGTACCGAAACAAAGGCGGTGGGGCCATTCCATTGGGGCCACTATACTCGTTTGATTTCACAACTGGCCAGTCAAAGCAATCGAACATCAGCTCCAAATCAGGCACTTGCCCTGGGTATCTGCGCAACAACTGTAGGATTCCCCACAGCGTAAAGACATCTCTAGTCTGAAACGCTCTTTTATATTTCTCCACGTAAGCTCGCCCTTTCACTATAACCAATCGGAAATTCGCTGTCGTTTTGGCTCTCTCAACCATGTCCCTCGTTATTCCCGCGTGAGCCCACGGGCGAAGATCCTCGTAGATCCAACGGAAGTATTCTGGACACGTTGAAACCGATGGACGGTCTGGATTTTCTGAAAAGGTCATGGGGATGTTTGCTGGACATTTTCGTGTAAGGTTGAAAGCAGCACAGTCTAGTGGTATTTCGATTCTGCTCATGGGCTTTCTGGGCATTTCGGCTGGGATTGCAGGGGCTGTTTTGGTAGTCAACAGCGGGTGTGGAGCCAAGCCTCCAGCAACAGCCTGCAAAGCCACAAAGCCGAAGAGTTAATTTTTTTTTATAAAAAAAAAGACTTGCCTTTGCCGACACTGGAACTGGCGTTGGCGCATATTGATTTGTCAACAACGGCCAATCGATTGTGCTCAGATATATTAGTAAATAAATTAAGAAAGATAGGAAATTATTTAGGAATCATCCGCGTGCCATGAATGGGACCCATGCAGATGATACATAAGCGAAGAGCATAACACAAGTCCCCACAACAGAACAGAGATTTCACTGTAAATTAAAAACTAAGGTGAAGCGATTCCAACCGCGCATATTCAGCCACAGAATCGTCCCAATGGAAAATGTAGGCATGTCAGTCAGTCATACGCTAAAAAAGCCATCGGTTAACCAATGTTACAATTGACTGTCCCTGATTGACATTTGTCATATCTTTTGTCCGGAAGCAAATAAAGTTGTACTTACAGTGGAGTGGAGGAGTCGCGTGGAATTGAACGCTCCGATGAGGAGGAAGAGTAGGAGTAGGAAGGCGGCGGAGATTCTTGCACGTAACTTGATAGAATACGAGATCATGCCTACGAAATGGTAATAAAACCTGGATCCACGCTGCAAATAACTCTGCAACCTCTGCTGCACCCTTATCTCTCTCATTCTAAATAAAATTCTCCTCGTAATTACTTTCTGCTAATCACTGACACTGGTGTCAGTGATGGACAGATATGGTCAGATATATGTGTGTACTTCACAGGAGATCTTCAATCCAAAACTAGGAGCATTAAAGCTCACATATACGAGTCTTTATATTAACCAATAATCAAAAACAAATAAAGGGCATAGTATGAACACACTAGTTTTTCGCATTTTGCTAGTGAAGTTAATTTGTTAAGGCTTAGCTAAAGAACGAAGACAAAAAAGGAAAAGAAGAGATGGATCATGGACCATATTGATCAAAGGATGCTCAGGTAAGCCAAAATTGACCTAGGATGGGAAGTTTGAAGGTCCAGGTAGTATCGGCGGAAAAGAGAGAGGGGCTCCAGAATCAGAAAGATAGAAAGAAGGTGAAATCGAAAACGAGGGTTACAGAGGTGCGCTCTCGTGATAATGCGGCTGTTTCTTTACTTTGTATTCTTAATTAATTAGATGGAGAAGTGAAAAAAGCACTGTTAAAAGGAACTTTCCTTGATGCCAAACAATAAGCATAGAAAGGCCAAGTTTGGTAGGGGGTGGTGGGACCAGCATACGTCTTTGTTGAGAATGCTACACACCACCCAAGTATCTTGCTGGTGCGGTGGAGTTTTGTTACGATGCACGTGTACAATCCTTACACTTCCATATATAACAAGATGTTAATCCACGCCTTGATATTTTCCTTTAAATTTATATAAAAAATTTAAAATTAATTTTTATATTTTATTGATTTCAAAATATAATTCTCACCGTTAGTTTTTTATAATATAAATTAATTAATATAATTTTATTAATTTGATAATAATAAAAAATTACTAATATAACTCTCACATTTATTAACTGTATTTTATTATAATATAATATATTTTTCATAAAATTCAATTTTTAAATATAAAATTATGTTATTCAAAACTTTAAATCATGTATATATCAGATTTTTATATTCATAAATATAGAAAAAATAAAAAAATCTAAAAGATCTTTATCTAACTAAATGCATAAATGATAATATTAAAAATTTATTAAATATGTAAAATACGCCGCATGTCCAGATATTTTATTATTGTTTATGTGTCAAAATATTAAAACTATAGATCAATGATGTATCAAATAAAAAGCGTATATTTTTCCTTTACTTTTGGCTTATATATATATATATATATATATATATATATATATATATATATATATATATATATTTATATATATTATGAAAGCAATATTATTATGAAAACCTAATTACAAAGAGAAAGCAATATTCAAATAGAGTTTTTCTTCTTTTTCTAAAACAT
>CATIWR010064935.1:0-20960 GCA_949677035.1 Omphalea diandra | reverse complement strand
ATTAGGAGTGCTCTAGGTAATGTCTCCATTTTTTCACTACTAAGATGATTACCAAAAGCTATTTCTCATAAATGGAAAGGCCTTAAATTTGAGGACATAATGGTTTACTCAAATAAGTAAGGGGTTGACCTTTTTGCAATATAACTACTCCTAAAGCATTATTACTAGCATCATTCCCAAAACAAAAGTTTTGGAGAAATCTAGTAATGCTAACACAAGTACTCCATCCATAGCTTATTGCAAATATTGAAAGGCTTATTATGTTTATTAGATCTAATTAAAGTTGTCTTTTTTAATAATAAAGTCACAGGTTTACCAATGAGACCATAGTTCTTGACAAATTTTTTTTATAGCAAATTCAAGGATTAAGGTTTTGGACAATTCAACATTGTAGCTAGGATTAATAGCCACACACAATCTTTGCTAATGATATGCCCTAAATATTCCACTTGTGTAGTAACATACACATACTTAGTTCTCTTAGTATGTAATTTTTGTTGCCTAAGAAATTTAAAGACTTGTTTTAAATGAGCCAAATGCAATTTAAGGAATTAATACTAATAAGTTATGAAAGAAGACAAGAACAAACTCCTTAATAAATGATTAAAAAATTGAGTTCATTAAGGATTGGTAGGTGGCTAAGGAATTGGTAAGGCCAAAAGGCATTACTTTGAACTTATAATGCCTTTTTTCATTTTTTTAGTCTAATGTGGAAATGTCAAGGTAATGGGCAAAGTGACTAATCTAAATAAAGTGAGTATAAGACCAAGCACTTAATGTAAGAAGGGAATGTTCCTTTAGTAAGGGAAAGAAAGCATGAATTGAACAAGTAGTTTGGCTAAGCTGAAAAGAGTTAGATCATCTTATAATGACTTATAAATGTAGTCTTAGGGATCTGATAGCTATTTTTAAGATTAAATTTAGAAAATTAGGTAGAACCATATAGTTCATCTAAGAGATCAGGAATAAGGATTTATCTTTTATTGTATGGTTATTTAGTTACATATAATCAACACAAAACCTCTATAAATTGTCTTCTTTTCTTAATTAAAAGGACATGATAGGCAAAAAGATTGTGGCTTGGTTGTAAAATGGATACCTTTAACGTATCCACAACTTACTTTTTAGTTTTTATTTTGTGGTAATGGTTATAATGATAAGGTCTAATGTTCATAAGAGCAACACTACTTTAAGGGGAATGTAATGGTCATGGCTTTGATTAGAAGGGAAGGACATTAAATCTTGAAAAATGTATTGCTTTTGGTTTAAGAATCATAAGTATTAGTGGCAGAAGCAATGACATACTAAATAAAGAATATGTGGGAAATCATGCTAGTCAATTTTTGTTTAAGACATTTCTATAAAGCTTTTCCTTACATTAATTGAATAAAGTTGGTATCATTCACTCCTAACGATTCTATATGCTTAACCTCTTTAATGAATCATCTTCATGTCATCAAAATCAAAAGTAATAGGTCCTTATCCAATCCACTTTCAAGACCATATTATAGCCTTCCATATCTAGTAATATGATGTTAAAGGCAAAGGAATCCCATTCCTTTTTGAAACCCATACATTTTGTTTGACTTTCTAATTTGCCCTTATTAGTTTTATGGAAGAAATAAAACTTCAGTAATCATGTATCCTAATTCCTTGGCTATAGTGATATATAGAAAGCTATTTGTGCTTTCACTATCTATCATAATAAGCACTGAATATTTATCTCCTTTTCTAAAATTTTCATTGTATTTGGAGTAGCACTACCATCTAAAGTATGCATGGAAATCTCAACTTCCTCCTTACAATAATCAAAGAATATCTTCTTTATTTGGTTCTATTTCACCATTGCCTATCTTTTTTACAATATGTAATGATGAATTTTGCTTTGGTCTACATTGATGTCCTGGGAAATATTTGTCTCTGTATTTTAAAAAAATTATTTTTTTTAGTTTTAGTAGCATTGGGAGTTTAAGGTGGATTATTGAGTTTCCAAGATACTTATGGTTTATTGGTTAATTTTTTTGAGTAATTAGAACTTTTATAATTGGGTGTAATCCAATATTTATATTTCTTAAAAAAAGCTTCAATAGATTATTATTGCAAACAAGCTTACTTAATAGCTTTTTGAAATGACTATGGTCTAACTATTTTACCCTGGGTCTCAATTCATCATCCAACCCATTAATAAAACTTGAGATGAAGTAGGATTTAGATAATCTAGGATTATCTTTCACCATTAGTCATCCTAGTTCTTCAAATCTCTAATTGTAACTCATCATAAATTCTACTAGTGAAGCATGTTGAATTCCTTCACCACATCAGCCATATCTACTTCTCCAAACCTCTCCCAAATTATTTCTATAAAATTCTCCCAAGAGGCCATTATTTGATTAACAAATTAAACTTGTAACCACACATCAACCTTTACATCCAAAAATAAATCTACTAGCTCAATTTTACTTTCCTTAGGGATATTATAAAGTAAGAATATTTTTGTCATTTTGGAACTTAACATCTTGCATTTAACACTATCAAAATAAGGAAAGTCTATCTTTATAGTCATGGGAATATGCTAATAATCTATGAGACAAACCCTTGTTTTAGACATATATAGCGAAGAAAAAAATTTAAAAGGATGGGGAAGACATTTTTTAAGGATAAGAGAAGATTGTCATTAATTGAAGAAAAAATGATTTCATTTTTTTTTTTTGTTATTTAATGGAATTGAATCTTTATTTTAGTTTAATTTTCATTATGAACAATTCAATCCTCAACTAGAGTGATGGATGTAACCTAATTGAAGATTGTCTGTGATTATCAATACAATTTATTTTATTTAATTGATTATTCAATTAGAGTTTTTGATTTAATCTTCTTGTATTAATTGTGAATTATATGTTTGATCATCATATAATTTCTATCTTATAGTTTATGTGAAGAACTTACATGTAAATTATAGGTTTTGATCATCATGTACTTTCTATCTCATAGTTTATGTGATGAACTTACAGGTAAATTATAAGCTTTGATCTAAAAGATAAAATATAATTTCTTAGTAAAGAGATATATCTAAGTAATTGTAGTGTAGTAGTTGTTGCTTAAAGGGGATTTAATCAAGTAAAAAGTTTGGGCCAATTAATTTTTTATTGGTAGGATGCAACTGAGTGTCTTGATGAAGCAGTGAGATACATTAGGAACAATTGCACTCAGAAATAAAAGACTTAATATTTATTTTCATTAGGCACTTCTTGCTAGGTGAACCTACCGAATTGATTCTCCTTAATTTATCATTCCTTCCCTCTAATTTGAACTTCTTGATATATCTGTCTTATATTAACTTGAGAAAGTTAATTGAATAATAATAATCGTTATCTCTATGGAATAACCTTAATTAATTCTTTGTGCTATAATTGATTTTCTGTACTTGCAAATAATTGCTCTTTCAATTTTCTATGATGCACTTGCACTCTCAACATATTTATATCATTATAAAAAAAATATATAATATTTTATTTTTTCTAACGCCTTTGTCATTGACTAACATAAAAATTTCTAAATTTGTAGTAGAAGAACTTTTAATATAATGAAAAAATGAAGGGATGATTGTGTACAACTTTAAAAATAAGGAATGATTTAGTTATTTTCAATAAAATATGGGAAATTTATGGTAATTAACTCAATTTGAAATGTACAATTAGTGTTAGCTACATTTAATACTCAAAATATTGTGCCATACGACAGCAAGCATGTGCAAATGTGTTGCAATTTTATATTAAACATTGAATTGGTAAACTTATTGTAGAATTCACTATGAGCCATTGAATTGGCAAAATTGATTATAGAATTCATTGCAAGTCCTCGTTCCAACGGTGGACTTCATGAATTCAATAATAGATATGAATTTATACACATTTCAATTGGGGTATGAATTCACTGAAAATGGTCAACAATTATCTCTCAAATTATGTATTAGCTTTATCGCCGCCATTGGAATAAACAAATAATATCTCTCAAATTATATAAAATAATTGGCTATCTTCTAGATTGTTCTACGGCTCTAAAATAAACACCTTTAATAAGTTGACAATTAACAAACATCTTTGGAAGAACGGAATTACATAAACATTTTTTTTATATAAATTAATAAACATCTTCTAGATTGTTTCAACTTAAAAATTAACTAAAATTTTTAATTTGTTTTATGTAAATTAATAAATGCCTATTTGACATAGGCCGTTATCATGTGACGGGCTCAGTATTAGACCACCAAATGGCTTGCAACATTTCCCCAAAAAAGGACAAAAAAACAAAAATAAAAATAAAAAATAAACTTATATAGTGACAAATTTAATAATATTATCAAATAACGTAATTTTATCTAACGATAAATACTAATTTTCACTTAATTCAATAATATATAATTCTATCTAATCAAATAGTAAATAATAATTTTTATTTAATCTAACGATAAATTATTAATTTTAATATTTTAGTGTAATAACGTAAATGATACTATAATATTTATCAAATATATGGGTGACACGTATTTATTATCATTGATCATCTTTTATTACTAATACACATAATTAATCATCGTTGGTCTACTGTGATCACCAGATATGAGTGTAATCCATAAAAATTATTATTTTTAATACATTTTTTTTATATTAAATAATAAAAAGTATAAATATATAATATTTATAGTTTAAATTTTTTTAATCTTATAAATAAAATAGTTCATATTTTTTATAGTGTATTTTAAATATCAGAAAATATATTGCTACAAAATTATTTTTCTCAAAAAAATTTTCTTTAAATAAATTATTTTTTGTAAAACAAACAAAGTCTGATTAAGGGAATCATAACCACTTTAATGCAAAAAAATTTTATAGACAAATACATTCATTTAAGTTCCAAGAAATCAATATATTTTCTACTTAATATAGCTCTTATTATTATTATTATTTTTGTTGGCTTCTATTTTATATTCTTCCTACCTTACCATGGTTGTCCCATCAAGTGAAAAGAAAAAAACTGGGCACCAGTTGCAAGCAATCTCCATTCTTGAGAGTTGACATTGAATTCTCCAACTTAGCCATCATTAGAAACAACATAAAAGGATCCATTAATAAAAGGATTCAAATTCCAATACTCATCGCCATTTCTACGTATTCTGATGCAATTGAAATAAAACACAATCTGAGAATGTTTGATTGTGTTTGGGAAAATTTTTTAAGTAACATCAAAAAATATATTTTTTCTATTTGAGCCATTCTCACTCATTATTCATAGCCAACAAATCAAAATTATATGCATTTGATTCATTACCAAAATATGAAATATAATGTTGTTATTGTTTTACAAACAAGTAAAAAAAATTGTCTTTTTTTTAAGATAATTTTTATTTTATTTTCTGATATATACTCAAACAATAAAAATAATCAATTTTCTTAAAAAATATTTTCAAAGATAACTCGTACTTGTGTTCAGCACTTGTACATAACATGAAAGTGCACTTTATAGGTCTGAAAATTTTAAAATTTTCACTGTTATATACTTTAAAATTCAACTAATCAAATCATTTGCATATTTGATCAAATCACGAAAAGAAAATTCAAATTTGTTAGATACGAATCGAACAGTAGATAATTCAACAAAAAGACGATCTAGTGTCAGATATCAAAAGAACAGGAATAATAATATTATGTGCTAAAAGAACATCTTAAGTATCAAATATAGGCTATATATAGTTAATAAGGGTTAACTCACATGTTGCATAGATGTTTATTTAACATTTTTATTTAAATTTATATACAAAATTTTTATATTTTATTAATTTTAAAATATTTTCATCATTACATTTTTTATAACATAGATAAATCAATATAATTTTATTAATTAACAGTAATAAAAAAAATTATCAGTGTAACTCTAATATTTTTAATTTTATTTTATTATAACAATTCCTGCAAAATTCAATTCTTAAATGTAAAAATATTTTGTCTTAAAATTTTAAATAATGCATATATAAGATTTCTATGTGTAGATATATAAATAAAATAATAAAAATCTCAAAAATCTTTAATTTATTTAAAATGTATATTTTTATTTTAACACGCATGAAATAAATTAATACTTAAATATTTAGTTTACTCAATTAATCAAAAAGATAATAATATAAAAAGTTTAACAATATAAAATATTTTCATGTAAAAATAACTTAGTAAGTCTAACAATACGGAAAGTGCCCCATGTAAAAATAGTTTAAACATTTAATGATACATGAAGTTTTTATTGTTAGCCCTCTTTAGGACTTTAACAATAATAAATTTTTAATTTTTAAAAATAAAAAATTTCACAAAGAAAAAATAAATCCACAAATTTTCTTACTTTCTATTGAAATAATTATATTATAATTAAAATGATTATACTAATTTAATAAAAATTTTTATTTATATTATTTTATTCACTTGAAAAGCCCAAATTATATAATAATTTTTATAAATAATAATATATTGTAAATCATAATAAATTTTAATTATTATTCGATATTTATTTTCAATTATTTAATTAATTAAATAATTATTTGATAAAAATAGATTTTAAATTTATTATTATAATGATACTACATAAAGCTTGGATTCACAGTTATTATATAATTAATTCTAGTCTTAGCATTTGTTTGAGATATCACCTTATCATTTGTCATATTTAAAATTTATTTGAGTTGACAACTTGTCATTTATCAGCCTAACTACTAGATAAATATATGATTAAAAACTTTATTAAATTGACATATAAATCTATGGAGTAAAACAATTATAAACAGAAAAGTATAGATAAATAATAAAAATAATTAAAAATAGGATAAAAAATACTATGCACATATTATCCATTTAAAAAATATATATTATTTATAATTATGTATATATTTTTGTAATAAATATTTTAATTTCATTACTATTTATAAGTTTATTTTAAATATATTAAATTATAATCATTCAGCCCGCAAAATATCTATTAGTGAAATATAAATGATACTATTGAAAATCTATAAAATATGTTGAAGTATGCAGCATGTCAAGTTCTTAATATTTTCTATTTATTTGTCAAAATAGTAAAATTATAATTCAATAATATGATATTGTATAGATCTTTTTTTTTTTTTGAGAGGTTATATATATCATATTGGATAGTTTATAATCTGATATTGTAGGCTGCAACTATGAAAACATTTTTCAAGCAAATAGTCTATACCTTCTTTTTAGTTTTAACTATTCTATATTCTATATATATTATTGTGGAAGTTTTTATTCTTGAAAATAAATAGATTTCTTAAAGATCTCAATCAATGTTTACAAGCTCCAAAAGAAAACCATCAAACCTAAAACAACTATAATTAGCAAAGTTTTGAAAATCATATCGAATTGATCAATCATATCAATAAATCCAAAAATTAAACTAGTGATCGATTTGATTCAATATAGTTCAGTTTTCAAAGTAATTTTTATATTTTAATTATTATAAATATATTTATATATTGTAAATATTTTTCTATTTTTTAAAATTATTTTAATAATATTCTTAAATTTTATTTATTATTAAATCATTTGAATTATATTGATCAGACTTGTCCAATTGAAAATCAATCAATTTTAACTGATTCACTGATAGGTTGAATTGATTATTGGAAGAAGTTGGTAAACTTGCTAAAAAAAATGTGCCGAAAAAGGTTGGCTATACGTGGTGTCCAGGTAAAGCTAAAAACAATTGGAGAAAGATCAAAAGCAGGACCGCCCTTTATGCAATCAACTATTACCTCGTTATCACCCTCATAAAAAAAGTAACCAGTAAAGTCCATTTTGTTTACAATCACAATGCAGATCCCATCGCTAATGCTTCTGCCGTAACCACCGAACAGCGCACTTTTTGAGCCTGAGATGCAGCCTAAATTAATTCTCTCTTGTTGTCTTGTTGAAATTTTGGTATATTAATATTTATTTTTGAAATTTTATTTTAAGCAGGTCTCATTGTTCAAATATGAGATCGAATTGCATTCATATTTCTTATATAAAAGACTAAATTATTATATATATATACTCAAAATAAATAGTGAGTGAATAAGAATTTAAAGCCTAAATTGAGTTCTCTGCTTAGAAAAGAAAGTGAGTTAATCATATTAGTAAAAAGTCAAGTGGTTAAAGAGTATATATTGAGATGCTCAATTATACCGTAGTAAAAAATAACTTGAGATATTCTCTCTGGTAAGTAGGGGTACAAATCTTCGACTTGAACCAAAGGCTCAACGTGTGAGTACACTTCGTATGTGCATGAATATTGTGTTAATCCATACTTGTCTAGATTCAAAATCTTTGTGAGCTTTATACAAAAATACCTAATTAGGGATACATAATTACAATTTTACGTTAACTAAGTTTCTTTTTTTTAAAAAAATTAGATTCTCAACTTATTTTTCTTAGTATATGCCCCAAGCTACCTCTATTAAACAGTTTCATCAAATCCCAAAAAATCAGTAACAAATTTGAAAAAAAAGGCTAAAATTTGTTCGCAATCTTGATGAATCAAAATCAATAAAATACATTTTAAATTGATCTTCATTCACCATTTTTTATCAATGTAATAAAAAAACATAACTTCAACCTTTTTCTTCTAGTTACATCTCAAGTTTATTGAAGATTATTGTAGATCTATTTTACAGAGAGAAAATTTTTCATTATATATATTTCTCTCTGTAAAACAGATTTAATATGATTTTTAATGTTTATCTTATTATTTAGAATAAAAAATCATGAATTTTAACATACTATGGATGAAAAACAATTAAAAATGAACATATTTGAGCCCAAAATCAGTCACAAAATAAAGAAAAAATCAAGTTGCTAGAGGTTGAAAATGATGTTTATATTTAATTCTTCTTACATAGTAAAACGTTTACAAACAATTTGTAGAAAAATATTTATTTTAGTTTTATTTTTGGTTTACTTTTAGTTTATGAGACCATCGATAAAACAAAATAAAAAGAAGAATAGTTAGAAAGCAGGCACAATCTTCAACCTCTAACAAATATAATTTTCTCTCTTTTCATGACTAATTTTTAGCTCAAAAAGTACATGAAACATTTTGCATGAAAATGTTTATTTTAGTTTTATCTTCAATTTACTTTTAGTTTATGAAACCATTGATAAACAAAAGAAAAAGAAAGACAATTAGAAAGTAGACATTACTTTCAACCTCTAACAAACACAATTTTCTTTATAACAACATCAAGTGAAAATATTTATACATAGTAAAATATTTATTTTTATTTAAGGTTTACTAGTTCAAAATTTTAAAAACTTAAGTACAAAAAATAATTTGTAGGAAAATATTTTTTTTAGTTTTATATCAGGTTTACTTTTTGGTTTATGAAACCATCAATAAAAGAAAAGAAAAAGAAGAACAATAAGAATGTTGACATCATCTTTAACCTCTAACAAACATGATTTTATCTCTCTTCATAATTGATTTTTAACTCAAAAATGTTCATTTGTTAATTGTTTTTTCATATAAAATGCATAAAAACTCATAATTTTTTATTCTAAACAACAATAACTACAGAAACAATTATTAGATCTTAGAAAACAAAAACTCATATGAATCTTTATTTCTTATTAATTTTTAGAGAGAGAAAAAAAAGAAAGAGAGCTTTTGTTTGTATTATTCTTTTTTGTTGTCAACGCAACGGTGATAGCGGTCATCGTTGTCCTTCCTATTGTCATTGTCTTCTTCTTCTTCTTTGTTCTTCCTTTTCTTCTTTTTCTTTTTCATGTAAAAAAGTAAACAACAAAATAAAGAAAAAGGTAAGAAAGTAAAATTTGAAGTATAAAATTATCTTTTTAACAAACCATGGTCCTAAATGTGTTTTTTTTAAAAAAAAATAGGGTGCAGTGTGTACTTTCCGAAATCTTTTCTGTGTGAGTATGCTTCATGCGTACATGAATGTTGGGCTAACTCGCACTAGTTTGGTTTTAAAATTTTTTTCACTTTTTCTTTAATATTTTAAAATAGGAATTATAATGTAATGGAGGTTATTATAATTGTTTCATGATTGAAAGTTACATAGCCTTAATGGTGGCTTAATTAGTTTAGTGACTATTTATTGTACTATTTTATGGTCGAGAGGTACATAAACTTAATGCATGTAATGATGCTTAATGGACATTAAATTGATCAGTTTTCCTCTCCCATACCTTTTGTGATAAAAGAAGACATCTCCTTTAACACACACTACACTTAAAACATCTATCTTCTTTTTTCTTTTTGTGATAGAGTATTATACATTTTACCTCATTTAGGTAGCATAGTTCATGCATGCTCTATTGTATCTTGTGGGACAAATGCCTAGTATACTCAAGTACTTTTAATAGTAAGAGGACAAATATATTTTAAAGACACAGTAACACAAACCTTAGAAATCTACTTTTTACTTTTGTATTCTTTTTTTGTTTTAACTTTTGTTTCTTATTGTTTTTTTTAACCTTATGCTTTCTGTTTATAGGAATTATAATTGTTTAATTACTTTATTGATACTTTTTTTTTTTTGTCTAAGCTTATATATACTATATTACTAATAATCCTAAAACAAATTTTGATTTAGACAGGTTCTAGAATAATATAATTATCTACACTAAATTAGAAGTATGCATTTTGTATAATGGAAATTTTAATGAAATAAATTATAAATAATATTAATCTTTGTTATGTGAACTTAAAAAAGAAAAGCTACTTTAGTGACTCCAATATTAAAATTTTGTTCTTTTAAAAATGGAAGACATTGTAATTTCTATCTATAAAATTCAAGGATCATCCTTTGTGGCACATATACCTTCCTCAGTAATGTTTGTTATGATTCTGGTTAACCATAGAGAAAAGCTTGAAAAGTTCAATATATTGAATTCAAGAAGTGACAAATGTTGTTTTCCTTTACTACCTTAAACCAACATAGTTTATGACTTAGGATACTCCTATTCTCAAAGAGGATGAGCAAGATGTTTAAGTTAGAATTGCATATGACAAATAACATCATTCTAGTTTTTTGTGCAAGTACTATATCTTGAATGGACTGCATGACTCACTACACAATGTGTATACTGCTATGAAGACTGTCAACCAGTTATAGGAGTCTTTAGACTAGAAATATTAATCCAAGAATGCCAGTGCCAACACATTTATAATGGGACATTTTCTCGATTATAAAATATGGATACCAAAATTGTAGAAAGTTAAATGCAAGAGGTTTTGGTGATTCTCAATGAAATTCATGTTGAAGGGACGAATTTAAGTGAAACCTTTCAAATAGCTACTATCATTGAAAAGCTACCCCTTATATGGAAGAATTTTAAGAACTACCTAAAGTAAAAGTAAGAAAATGAACATTGAAGAGTTAATTGTTAGATTTTGCATTGAAGAAAACAAAAAGGGACATAGATAATAGAGGGTTCATTTCTTTTATAAACAAGGTGAACATTATTGAGCATGAACAAAGTTCAAAAAAGAAGAAAACCAATGAGTCTAAAATGGACCTAAAAGGTGGAGTTTCCAAGAAAAATTTCAAAGTAAGTGTTATAAGTGACAAAATGGGTCACAAATGTATAGATTGCAAGTTGCCAAAGAAGAAGAAAAGCAATAAGGCTAACCTTGTGGTTGACATTTGCTTAAGGTGTTTATAAACTCCATGTTATGGTATTTAAGGTGAACCTAATTGAGTCCAACCCAAGAGAATGGTGGATAAATGTTTGTGCCACTAGGCACATGTACTCAAATCAAGAGATGTTCTCTACTTTTACCCTTAAAAATTGAAATAAATTATTCATGGGCAATTTTGCCAATTTTGAGATCCTTGGTGAAGGCAAGGTGATGCTAAATATGACTTCTAGCAAGGACCTAACTCTGAATAATGTTCTATTCATGGTGGAGATCCACAAGAACCTATTATTTGGTTTACTGCATAATAAACATGGATTTTGCATAGTGATTAAGTTAAATAAGGTTGTTTTTCTCTAAGGGTGGAATGCATATGAGAAAGGGTTATGTACTTGATGGGCTTAAGCTAAATGTTTCTGCAATCAAAAGAATGAATAAAAATACTTATTTTGCTTGCTTGCTTAAGTCTTCTAATAAATGGCATGGTAGAATAGGTCATGTTACTTATTATCATTAAAAGGTTAATTAACTTGAATCACATACCTAATTTCCATATTGATTGCAAACCTAAACGTGAAATTTTTGTTAAGGCAAAATTAAAAAAAAGTCATCTTTTCAAATAGTTGAAAGAAATATTAAACTCTTAATTTAATACATGATGTGTGTGATTCAAAGTTTGTATAAATAAGAGGCAAAAGTAAATATTTTATCACTTTTTTATGATAACACTAAATATTGCTATGTGTATTTGCTTAAAAGCAAGGATAAAGATATAGAGAAATTCAAGCTCTATAAGAATGAAGTTGAAATTAACTTAATAAAAAGACTAATGTATTAAAAAGTGATCATGGTGGTGAGTATGAAAACCATTTGGAATTTTGCGTAGAATATGAAAGTATACACAAAGTCACTACACTTTATTCATCTCAATCAAGTGTTATTACAAGAGGGAAAATTGTACCTTGAAAGAAATGATGAATGCAATGTTGATAATTTCTAGATTACCTTGGAACATATAAGGGGAAGCTATTTATTATTAAATTAGCTTTTACATAAAGTGCAATGAAAGAAGGCAAATAAGACCTTATATGAGTTATGAAAATGAAGGGAGCCTTCTTATAAATATTTATGAGCATGGATTTATCTTTCTAAATTGGTCATTTTAACACCATAGAAGGTGAGAATAGGGCCAAGACCATTTGATTACATTTTCATTGTATATGCACATTACAATAATGTTTATCTGTTTCTTATGCATGAGTCTAAATTCCCAGATATACACAATAACAAAATAATTAAATAAAAAATGCATTGTTCTTTAAAAATATATTTTCACACAAATTTAAAAAAGGGAATAGTTAATCCAAATGAACATATGAGACTATAAATCAAGATAGTTAGAACTAATAACATATCCCAAATCAAATTCATAAAGAACCTAAAGTTTAGGTTGAATATATTAAGATTGAACCTATCAAGGTTAAGCAATGATGTAGCAAGAGAGTTAGGATAAAAAAAATATGTTAGTCCAAATATTTTGACTTATATGCTAAAAGCATAACCTTAAACCTATAAAGAAGCTATGAGCTCTTTAAAAGGTCTTTTATGGAAAGAGGCTATTAAAAGTGAAATTGATTCCATCATGCAAAATTGTACTTAGGGAACTAATGGATCTTCCTCCTACATGCAAATTAGTTGGGATCTAAGTGGATCTTTAAGAGAAAGGTAAAAGTTGATTGTTCAATTAATAAGTAAATGACCAAACTTGTAATTAAAGGTTATAGGCAAAAGGAAGTTCTAGATTACTTTAATACATATTCTCTTGTAATAAGTGTAAACTCCATTAGGATGAGACTTGCGATTGCAATACTATATAATCTTGAAATACATCAAATGTATGTGAAAACTACTTTCGTAAATAGAGAGTTGGATGAGGAAATCTATATGGAATAACTTAAGGGTTTTTATTATCCCAATGTAAGAAAAAAAATGTGTGTGGATTGATTAAGTCTTTATATGGCTTAAAGCAAGCACCAAAAAAATGGCATGAAAAATTTGATAGTGTTATATTGGCAAATAGGTTTAAAATTAACTAGTGTGATGAATGTGTTTATGTCTAGGATGTAAGTAATGGCTGTCATATTCTGTCTGTATATTGATGATATTCTCATTATTAGTAGTAATGATAAGATGATTAAATCTACGAAAAGTATGTTGAATTCCAAGTTTGACATGAAAGCTGTAGGACTTATTAATGTGATATTAGGAATAAAAGTCATAAGAACACCAGACATGCTCATATTAAGCCAAATACATTATATGGATAAAATCCTAGAGAAATTTAGTAAGCATGATTTTGGTATGGCCAAAACAATGTTAGACTTGAGTTTGCATCTATGCAAAAATAGAGGAGAGAGTATCTTTCAAGTGGAATATATAAGAGTGATAAGTAGTCTCATATATCTAATGAGTTACATAGGACTAGATATTACTTATATAATAAGTAAACTCAGTTGATAGATGAGTAATATAAATAAGAACTCATTACTAAAAAGGGATAATAGGAGCACTCAGATACCTATGGTATACTCGTGAATATAGGTTGTATTATGCCAAATATCCAACCATCTTAGAAGTGTTTAAAGATGCAAACTAAATTTCTAATATACAAGACTAGAAGTGTACTAATGGATATGTGTTCACACTAGTAGTTACAATCGTATCATAAAATCACCTAACAAATAGCTATAGCTAGATCTAAAATAGAGTACGAATTTATAGTATTAGATTAGTTCAATGAAGAAGTTGAATAACTAAGCCACCTCTTAGAGGATATTTTAAGATGGGAAAGTCCTATGTCACTAATTTGCATTCACTATAATAGTCAGTCTATAATTAGAAAGGCATATAATAACATATACTATGGTAAGTCTAGAGACATATGTCATAGACATAATAACTTTAGATAACTACTCTCAACTAGAATTATCATTAAGATTATGAGAAATCAAAGGATAAAATTATAGATCCATTGACTAAAGGATTAAGTGGAGAGTTAGTTAATAAGTTAATGAGAAAGGGATTAAAGCCCATAAAAAAAAAATTATAAATCAATATAAAGGAAACCTAACCTAATTGACTAGAATTTTTAAGATCTATGTTTAAAAGGACAACCTAGTTTTAAAAACTTAGTATGGTCATTATAGAGGTTAGCCTTTTGTCCATTGTTTATGGTGAAAATAGTGATACCTATAGATAAGAGCTTAACCTACCTTTTATTGATTCTTATGCATTAAAAAATAATTGAGCTAGCTAATATAGGTCAATATGGGTTAATCATAACTAGGAAATCACATATATGAGAGAGAAGTTAAGCCACTTCGAAGGAGAATTGTATAGGGTTTTCTTTAAAAACTATTGTGGAATAAGGCAGATGTTCATGGCCAAAATGAATAAAATAATGAAAATTGAATTGTGTCTGAAAGATTTTTGTGTGAAATATATCATTATTTACAAAATATTAGAGTAGTTGAAGGACATCATGTCTACTAATCTACTAGTAAAATAGATTATTCTCATAACGAAAAGCTTAAAAAGTAATATCTACCTATCTTATGCAAGTTCCAATCATTAAGATCTATCCATGGTTATGACTTCATTCATCTTACCTTTTCATTCAAATTCATTCATGTGGGATTATTAAACAATTGGCATATTAACATTTACTAAGTGGCCATTTTGAGAGAGCCATTATAGGAGGTCTGATCGAAATCATGTTGCCCTACATGAGAACTATGAATCGGTTTATTTATATGCTCTGACTAATTTATGGATGAATAAAAATTTGAAATCTAATGTGACCTATTATTTAAGGAAAGAAAGAAGTATAAAGTAGGTTATCCCACATTGTAAAAAAACCAAGTGCTTAAAAAGTATACACTGAGATGCTCAATTATATTATACAAGAAAGTAGCTTGAGATACTCTCTCTTGTACACACAAGAGTGTGCAAATCCTTAACCTGAACTGAAGGCTTAATGTGTGAGCATGCAACCTGCATACACCATGCTAACCTTTGCCAACATAGTTTGTATATTTTTCTATTTTTTCTTCCCTTTCTTCCTAGGATTCTAAAGTAGTAATTATAATGTTATTAAAAGTTATTATAGCTATTTATGATTGAACATTGCATAACCTTAATGGTGGCTTAATATTTTATTGTTTATTCATTACAGATGTTTCATGACTAAGAGTTGTGCTTAATAGGTGTAATGGTGCTTAATGGACATTAAACTAAGAGTTTTCTTCCTCTCTCATATGCTCTGTTGTAAAAGGATACCTTTTTTCAACACACTATGCTAAAAACACCTATTTTTTTATTGTACAATTTAGTTCATTAGGTAGAAACTATTAGTATACAGTTCTTGTATGCTTCATTGTATCCTAGAAGATAAAAGCCTAGTATCCTCAAGCACTTTCAATGGTGAAAGGGAAATTTTGTTTTAAGGGCACTATATGTAACACAAGCCTTAGATATCCATTTCTTGTTTTTGTTTTCATATTTCTTACTTCTGCCTCCTACTGTTTCTTACCTTTTACTTGTTATTTATAGAAACTAGAATTTTATAGTTGCCTTATCCTTTTTTTTTTTTTTGTCTAAGCTTATGTACACTATATTATTAACATCTTTAATGACCATGCTGATACCAATCCACTCTTCATGTAAGGAAGTATTCGCATTGAGTTTAAGTTTTCTCCTAGTTGATGGATACTAATATACCTATTGACACAATTGAGGATATTCATTTTGGAACCTAAGCTTTCTTATAATCACTTAGCACCTGATGAGCTTGTCTGATAATATCCATTACATCCCAATCTTTATTATTGAAAACTTTCTAATTTTACCATTCCACAAGGACTAAAATAACATAAAATTAATTCCCCACTATCATTTAGTTGGGATGATAAAAAAAAGTACTACAAAAACTTTTAATAAAAGCTGGAGAATGGTATCTATAATATGATTAAGTGGAGAGGAAGACCACACCTTTACAAGCTTATGATAATAAAACAAGAAATGAGCTACTAATTATTCTTCATATTTACAAAGGCTATACAACCTATTGACCTTCATCCCTTGTTGTGGAAAATTTAGTTTTATGTGGAAGTGCACTATGACAAGCTCTCCAATCAAAATGTTTTACTTTTGGTAGGATATTTAGTTTCTGTAACTTCTTCCACTCTACAACAATAATAGGTTGATTAAGCTAAGCCTGACCTAGTGTGTTCGTTTAATTTATAAGCCAAATACTAAGTTGTTTTAACTAAGAATTGCCATTTTTACCAAGCTCGAACATAGTTTATCTATTGGCCATCTATGATTCAACAACATTGCCAAATTTGCTTAAGCTTATGCAAGAGGAAGCAAAGACATAACCAACTCATAATCCCATCCATGTGATTCACATAACATATATGAAACCTATTCAATCTCAAAATTATTAGGTTTTTCCATATTTATAGATTGAAGTAAGGGTAGTAATAAACCTTTTAATGTATGCTACTAATAAGTGTTGGACTAGGATGGTTAATCCTAAGTCTAGAACCTATTTTGATCTTGACAAAGGAGATTGATCATTACTAATATTTTTATTAAGTGTTGATTTTGCAGTAAAATAAGTCTCTCAAGTTAAGTTGGAAGAAAATCTCTCTAATTCTAAAGTGACTCGCGACCACAATCAAGGATTCGCGACCGCGACTCTTGAGAAGACTTGTTAAAAATCAGACAGGCTAAATAACAGAGTTATTCTCGATCGCAAATAAGCAAAATGAAGCAAACCAAAAATGACAGACGAATTTATAGTTTGTATCGCATTGAAGTCGCGACCACGAATTACAAAAAGCTTCAAAAGGGAAAGATCCACAATCAAAGCTCGATAAGTGTTCTAAGAAGCCGTTGGAAGTCAAAAATCGCGAAGGATACATGTTGGCAGCAACCGCAATTTGAGAAGTGAAAGTTGCACAATTTGATAGGCTATTTCACGGTCAGGATCGCGATCTGTATAATGAAAATCGCGACCGCAATTTATGCTGGCTGACGAAACACACAATGGCTATATTTTCCTGAAGCACTAATGAAAGGCTGCCACGTGAACTAGTCGTAGATACAAAGCTGGAACTTTTGACTTTCGTAAGGAAAATTGGAAATCAGCAATGGGAAGCTGACACATGCACTGACCGTTGGACGAGCTGTTAAACTAGCCATTATATTAGCCATTAAACTAGTCATTGGACTAGCCGTTAGTCTCTTTGGTGGAATTTAGGTATAAATACTCCATCAAACATTAATAAAAAAAGGGTTAAGGAATTCATAATCAAGAGAAAAAGCTCTCAATCTTTGCTACTCATTTCTTTCAATTTTCTTTATAAGATTGTTAATTGTTGTGTGTGAGCATTAAACACCATATTGTAAGGTTATTGTGTGAGCCTGTAAAACACATCAAGATAGGTTTTAGTGTGAGCCTTGAAAACACTTGTAGAAGGTTCTTGTGTGAGCCTGTAAAACACAAGTTGTAAGATTTGGTGTGAGGCTAAACACTAAATTGAGTGTAAGCTTCTGAAAACACTAGTGATTAAGTGAAATACCCAATTGGTGAATTGGGGAGTGGACATAGGGTTGGTTAATACCCGAACCACTATAAATCGTTTATCTCAATCTTTTCATTTTCCCTCCTCACTTCTTTGCTTTTAGAAATTTTCATACACCAATTCAACTCCCCTTCTTGGTGCCAAGGGCCAACAAATGGTATCAGAGCAAGGTTTTCACATATCAAACCTTCATTAGGTGAAACAAGATCATGGCATAGGAAGTAATCCACTCATACCTAAGGCCACACTTTGATGGTACCAATTATACTCATTGAAAGTATAAGATGAAAATCTATCTTGACATAGATATAGTGGACCTTTGGGATGTGGTCATCAAGGAATGAAAGCCACCCACCAGGGTTGTGGATGGCAATGAAGAATTAATCCCAAGGGATGAATGGGTTGAAGCATACGAAATGGTAAAAATAAGAGAGCAATGGTCATTCTTCTAAGCTCCCTCTCTAAAGAATGGATTGGGAGAGTACAACATTGCCAAACAGCACATGCAATTTGAAAGACTCTAGAGAACTATCATGAAGGCATAACTCTAGTCAAGTCAACCCGTTTGGAAATGTATGTCACCGAATGGGAACTCTTCATGATGAAAGACAATGAGAGCATCACTGAAATGACAAACAGGCTCTTATCCATTGTCACCAACATGAAGAAATTTAGAAGAACTCTTACTATCTATGAGGTAAACACAAAAATCCTTAAAACTCTACCTCTAGATAAATTTAGTGCTAGAGTTTGCAGCATACAAGAGTCAAATCCAGAAATTGGAAAGGTTCCAACCGATGTGTTGATAGGCAAACTCTTAACTCATGAGTTGGCCTTACAAAAGAATGAACAAATGAAGAAGCTAAGAGTCCAAGGAGACAAACTGGAGAAAGGAAGAAAAACCATGGCTCTTAAAGTCTCAACAAAAGAGAAAGAGCTAGAGATCACCTCAAGTGATGAAGAAAGTGACAAGGAAGAGGAAGAGCTAGCAATGCTTTCAAAGAGGACAAAGGAGTTGATCAAGAAAGGAAAGGAAAGAAAAGGCTTCAAGAAGACAGCTCCTAATCTAAGAGAGCAATCCAACGAAGTCACTTGTTATGAATGTGGCAAGCAAGGCGACATCAAGTATGAATGTCCTACATTAAAGAAGGAGAAGATATGGGAGAAGGAGAAGAAGAAAAGTTTTTCAGCAACATGGGATGATAGCTCAAGTAAAGAAGAAGAAGAAGGAAAAGTAGCTAACATATGCTTCATGGCACAAGAGGACTCAACACAAGAGGTAAGCACTTCTTCTTATTGTAATTCTGATTATGAAATAGATGAGTTAGATGAAGAGCTTTTAGAAGCTCTAACACTAAGGTGTGACAAATATAAGTCACAAGCAAAAACCTATAGGAAGAAGTGCTCGAAACTAAAAGATGAGTATAAGACTCTAAATGAGCTTGTAAATGAGTTGAGCATTTCTAATGAAGAACTCAAAAAATCTATAAAAAAATTTTCTACATCATCTTTATCCTTAGACTCACTTAAAAAGGAGAATGACACTCTTAAAGAAGAAGTCATTGAGCTCAGAAGCTCAATCTCCAAATTTCATAAAGGAAAAGAGGCATTAGACACATTAATTGTGTCACAAAGACCACCTCTTATTAAGCATGGTATAGGATTTAGTGGAGCTCTCTCATCCTTTACAACTACTTTTTTGAAATAGTGTACACTTCAAACTTCCAGCATTGAGGTAATTGGGAAGAAAAGTGCTCCTAGTACTAAGTTTCCTCAACTTAAAGATAAAGGAAAGGTTATCCCAAGCTCAAGAGCTAAGGCTCAAAGAACCAATTATACATACATGTATAATAAATCTCATATTAATGGATTTACTACTCCCACTTCTTGCACATGTTCATGCCCACACTCATATATGCTAGGTATGAGAAAACCTCCTACTCATACCAAATTAGTACATAGAAGAAAGACTTACAAGTCTAAGCTCCAATGTCATTATTGCATGAAATATGAACATACCAATGTATTTTGTCACATCAGGAAGGCACACCTCAAATTGGAGGACCCTTCCAAGACTAACCCTCAAGGACCCAAGTATGTTTGGGTACCAAAGCAAACTGTTTGATATTGAAGGATGAGGTCTACTTCGCCAAATTCTCATCATGGAAAGTCTAAAGGTGAATAGAGATAAAGCTTCAATGGTATTTGATATCAAGCCATGGATACTAAACTTATAATGTATCCTTTACCCCTTATGTATTTAAGTTAATGTATTTATGCAAACATTTAGGGGGAGTTTTATTGCTTATGTGTTGACATATTTGATTTGATTAATTGTATGATTTGTTGAACTGATTCATGTCGCATTTAAGGTTTTCTACATTTCATATGTTCAATTCAATCATCAAAAATCATATTCTCTACTAGGGTCAACAATTGGACTAATAAGATAATATAATATTATAATTATTAATAATCAATACATATTATTTAATAACATCATCTAAGGGCGTGGTGGCCTTTTTGAGGAAGATGATGATGGGGGTACAAAGGATTCAGAAGCAGCTCTTTGGAAAGACTGAGAGATTTGCTGCAGAGTAGAATGTA
>CATIWR010064921.1:0-56272 GCA_949677035.1 Omphalea diandra | reverse complement strand
AACTACCGGTCAATTCGCAATTTTATTGTTTTAGTCTAATTCTTAAAATATCAATATGCAGCAATTTTCTTTCACCAATGAGGAAGAGTGAGAGTAAAATAAAATCCAAGTAAAAGCTTTATAAAATAGAGTGAGAGAGGGGAAAAAAAAAAAAAAAACTCTTTCGCATGTACAATGTAATGATATCTATTTTAGAAAAGTTTCAACAATTAAGAAGAGACAAGCCAAAATAAAACCAATCAAATGCTTCATATTTTAAATTCATTATGTAGGAGAACACATATCTATAATAAATTTTATCACATTTTTTTCAAACACTATAACTATATTTTTTCCTTATATTTTTATTCTAAGAGAGCATAAAATTTATAGAAGCTAAATTATATTATTTCATAATTCTTTTTGTACCATTTTATACATAATAGCATAAAAAGTAACATGTTTCATAACTAGATATATTGTTTCATAATTATGATTGTTATTATCAAACTCATTACGTAAGATAATACATATCTATAATATATTTTATCATATTCCTTTTAATATTATTGTTATATTTTCTTATCTTTTTACTCTGAAAGAGCAACAACTTTATAGAAGCCAACTTGTCTAGTTTCATATACTGTTTCATATGTAATAGTATAGAAAAACAATGGATTTCATAATCAAATGCATTATTTCATATTCATAGTTGCCATTAGCAATCTCATTACTTAGGACAATTTTCATATCCATAGTAGATTTTACCAATTCTTCCAAATTATGACTATACTTTTTTTTCCTCTAATATTTTTGTTCTTAGAGAGCATAATAACTTATATAAACCAAATTCTCCTTTCATTATTTATTATATACTACTACATATATATTAGCAAAAAAAAAAAAAACACATGTTTGATACTGAGATGCATTGTTTTTATCGTTGTAATTAGCAAGCTCATTACGTGGGATAACACATACCCATAATAGATTTTATCACATTCTTTTATAATATTATGACTATATTTTTCATTTATTTTTATTCTGAGATAGAAACAAACTATAGAAGCTTAATTATCTCGTTTCATAATTCTTTCTACACCACTGCATATGTTGTGTGTCAACTTCAATGCTTTGATACAATTGCATAAAATGAGGGAACCAACTCAACCTTAGCTTTCAAATATAAAGTACAAAAACCCAACAACGCAAAGGAAAAAAAGGCATGCATAGTATTCAAAATCACTATACCTGAATTTGAATTTTTTGCAGGTGCTTCAACAAAATCTATCCCAAAAGCCTAGAGAATTTTGAGGTGGTTTGAAGGAGTTGGAAGCCTCTTTGATGCATCACGAAAAGCCAATGACTACCACTAAGAACCAAAAAATTAAGGACTCAAAACGGTTCGCATACTGACCAGCAAAAATAATATATGACCACTTAACCAGAAGGATGCAACAACAAATTAATTACCTTGAGAAAGTAATAATTCACACTCAAGTGTTGTAGAGGAGGCAAACTACTTAGAACCTCAACCCAGTCAGATACCTTCCCTTTCTGTGATGTATATCCACATGTGACCTTATAAATTGATGCAATGAGACATGTTTTGAAGCACAGAGAATAATAAAACCCAGACAAGAAACTTCAGTACAGCTATCCAAAACTAGTCGTTCCAGCAATATGCAATTGGAGATAAAATTTTTACCATTAGCACCAAAATGGGCTTTCTGAAACTTGAGACTGATGAGCATACTAAATCCTCTGAATGCAGTTGGTGCTCGGAATTCACATGAACATAGAGTCAGGAATCTGTGTTACGGACACGAAAAGCAGTAGGAAGGCAATTTATAGCTTTATAACACTCCACGGTTGGCATGCGAAGTCTGAAATCTTGAATACCTTTCATAGAGAGGTAAAGAATCAATCTATAAATCTCAGGACAACTTTCCAATTCAGGAAAATCGAGGCGGAATTGATGTATTCGTTCAGACACTTCATCTATGGTTGTCATGAACAGTCTAGTAGCCTGGAGTCGTTGTTGTCTCGGTGATCATTTAAAAAAATAATATCAAACACAATATGAGGGACATATACTCATTTGTGCCTACAATGTTTTGAAAAGACACTGGTTTTTTTACTTATCATATTTGCTGCTGTTACTATGTTCTGTGCTTTATCATATATTATCATCATATTCGCTGGTAACCTTATCATGTTCGCTGCTGCTATTATTATATTAGAGGCAAATCAGATAATTCAATAAGAACTCGTATCTACATATAAAGGTTATGTTGCTCTACCTTAAGTTCAGTGGTTCTGAGATCATCTACTAGACTGAGATTGTAGGCACCAACGTAATCAAATTAGATTAGGAGGACGGGATGGATGAATAAAATTGGAAAAATGCACAAAATGTGCGAGTTTTTTTCATAATTAAGCTTAAGGTAAGTTGAAAATTACATGAAAAAATTTGCATGTTCATCTG
This sequence comes from Omphalea diandra, assembly GCA_949677035.1. Lineage (NCBI taxonomy): Eukaryota > Viridiplantae > Streptophyta > Magnoliopsida > Malpighiales > Euphorbiaceae > Omphalea > Omphalea diandra. Next base: position 53,805 of record CATIWR010064921.1, on the reverse strand, counting down.
ATTGCCAACACTGCAATCAAATTATATTTTAATAAAAAAAACTGCTGTGGTGAGATATATCTATAGTTGTTAAATGAAATCATCATTGGGAACCATATCATAGACAGAGACTTCACTCGTATAAGGGGGGTCTATGAAAGAGACTTCGCTCGTAATATATTAACTTTAGCTTTGTCTTTAATGGTAAGACTTGCGTAAATATATGTGTTTTCTATTACAGAATGCCAAGAATTAAAACTCAAGTATCTCTATTCTTAATATATTTCAGTTGCTAGTTAGTAAGGAAGTAGTAGCTCAGCTGTTAATAAGGTGCCAATCCAAGTTCAGCTGTTAATATAGCTGACGCAAAACACACAGAAGACGGTGAAACGTACGAGTGCTGTGGTTTCATTTTGGTGCTTTATATCCCACATCGAATAAACGAGATGTTACGACTTAACAACCGTCCTATAAAATGGTAAGCAAACGGTTTATCTGCACACTCTGCCATGCGGTGAGCACAAAGCGAACTATTCTTTCGCCTTTTACTAGAGAGTATCGTGTGCTCGCCGCTGACAGTGGCATATGCATGTTTTTGGAGGCTCCTTTTCATTGATCAGGAGCCCGCACCAATTCTAGTTCTAAATGTCCTTTAACTGTGTTCTGTGCTTGGCCGTTTCTTCTTCTGATTACGGCCTTCTTTGTGTTTGGAAGTTGGAGGGCTTTTGTTTCGCAAGTTCATTCTTCATTATAATTATTAATTAAAAATTGATCGAACGGTCAAGTTCTGCTTAATTCTTCCTACTCTTCACTAATTTTCCAATTCTGTAAATGTTTCTTTCATGGCAAAGAGGCAAGCTGTTATGGTGGGATTGGCGGCCGAGCCGGAGATCCAAAATAAAAGGGTAATTTATAATCTGTAAACCAAGCTGGTGGCTTAGGTTACGGTATCATTAGCGTTTTTGGTTTTTCACTTTTTGACTTTTTTCGTATAAAAAAGAAATAAAAAACATATTCGGTGAGATGCGTTGTACTTTTTTGGTTTTTCACTTTTTGCATACAAAAAAGAAACAAAAACATGCTCATGCGTTGTTTTTTTTTTTTCTGTGTTGTGAATCATTTTTTAAAATAGAAAACACTTCATAAGAAACTTGTAAAGATGACTTCCATTTCAGTATTTTTTTTTTTTTCCAAAAGAGACTATTGTGGATCCTATTATCCTTTATCTCTTTTATTTTTTATTTTGTGAGTCCCTTTCATTTGCTGCTAAAAAAGATACTTTCTAAATAAATTTTTTTACAGAAAAAATGTTTTTTAAAATCTAAAAATCACAAGTAAAAAACAGTTTCTTGTTTATCAAAAACTAGAAATAGAAAACTGGAAATGATACCAAACAGAGCTAGCTATTTGCGGATAATTAACAAAATGGGGGTAAAAAAAATTTATTTAGGCAATTAAATAGATTAAAAAAAAACTACTTAGCATTTAAGAAAAAATATGCCACCAATAAAGGAAAAGTTAATCAAATAGCTCAGCAGTACATTTATTCATCCAAAGTTTTTGGACAAGATTGAAAGTTGTAATCAAAGCATGAAGAGTTTTTTTTTTTGGTTCTTGATATATCATCTATTTATATGGATCATTATTACAATTTATCATTATTGAGAAAGATATGGACAGTGATCCATATATTAACTTTGTGTTGTTTGACTTGGTTAAATTTTTTGAACAAATGAATCAAGCACTAAATATTGAATTTACTCATTGTTTACTAAACAAAAACAAGCTTTAACTCATCAAAGTTTAGTTTATTTGTACGCAAGTTACATATTTTGGTTTTGCTTTAGACTCATAACTTGTTTCCTTAACTTACAACTTTATGCAACAAAATCTACATGATTTCTGTAAAATTCAACACTCCTCCTTGCTGGGATTTTTGTAGGAAACTTCAAACTTTTTATCTTGAATCTTTATGCTTCTAATCGTTTGCTTTCTTTCTTTTTTTCTTTTGCTGGTAACTCACAAATTAACAACTCTTCCTTGGAGTAACTCAAGTTTTTTTTTTTCAACAATAAATTTCAGTTTAAGGACATGTTGGTCCCCTCAACAAATTCATACCATGAACTTGATGGTTTTCTTCAAATTTCAATTTAGAGACTTGTTGGCCTTCTTCACATTTTCAGTTTAGAGACTTGTTGGTCTGTTAAAACACATTTGCAGCAGTTTATAGACTTGCATTTGGTTTTTCCATTGTTTGTCATTTGAAAACACAGTCAACATGAATTTTTTTTTTCTGTTATTGTTTCAAAAAATAGAGTATCACAAACAAACATTAAACCTTTTTTCTGTTTTTGTTCAAAAAACAGAGTACTGCAACCCAGAAGCAAGCATTTTATTTTCTTTTTCGTTTTGAAAAGAAAAATCAACCATCAAATGTTTAAAACATAGAACCATTTCTTTTGTTTTGTACTTGCTGAAGCTTTAAAACAACTTTTTCTTTGTTTTCTTTGATGAAACAGCTTCATTTGGACACAAGGATTTCAAAAAACAGAGATTTTTTTTTTTCTTTTAAAATAAAACAGGCCCCTTGAAGACCATTGGAGCTCTGATACCATTTGCTGGGTTTACAAAGAAGGAGAAGAACATTTAAGAAACATAACATGGCATATATATAAACAGAAAAGTAGAGCTTTGAAGCGCAAACATCAAAACATAAAACTTCATTTTCGTTTACTTTTTCATGTACAATAACCCTTACATTTCATGCTCTTTATATAGAGCCAAACCCATAACAAAAGCCATACTTTGGCTATCCAACAAGTATGGTTCATCATTGCTTTAGACCCATAACCTGTTTCCTTAACTAACAACTTTATATAACAAAATATATCCATGATTCTGACACTCTATTAACAGGTAACTGTGATGCTTATGTTTATAGGCTTAGTATAGACTCATAATAAGTACATAACATTGATGTGAAGCACTCTTGCAGTAACCAGAAATTTAATTTGACTAACTATATCAATCATTCCAAAACAATATGAAAATGAAAAAACATAAACATATAATTAAGTTGAGTTCAACTCGAGTTAGGCAAGTGAGTTTATCTCTACCTTATTGACCAAAGTTTAAATCCTAAGATCAGAACATGATTTCAAGGATAAAATTACAATCCACCATTTCTGATACCGTTCTACATGTTTGCTTCAAATTGTCTTTTAGCAAATAATTTAAATGTTAGAAGTCATAATAAAAATAGTCATAGTAACAGTAATCACAGTCTTCCCATATGATTTCTGACTTCAGCGATGCACGTTGCAAACGGACAATTTTTTTCAAAATTTTGAGCTGATCCTCAGAGGACATCACAACAGGAGGCTGAATGCACATTGTCTCAAGTGTAGGTGAGTTGGCTAATACAAACTTAAAAAACTCCAATTCAGGCAATGTACCATTAAATATTTGTAACTTTACTTCCTGAAGCTGCCCCAAAGAAAATTCTGCGTGGCCTTGAGCATTCAGAAGTTTGAGGGATTTAAGGGAAGCATTTGAATCAGCATCAGGACAACAACACATCTAGAAGGAAATGAGAATTGTTTCAGAAGCTGTAAGGTGGCGAGTTCAAGTTACAGGATAATAATAATAATAATAATAATTCACACCAATAACACTTGAAATCTAGATAAGTTACCTGAATCTGAAATTTTCGCAAGTTAGGAGAGCTTCTGACCAAGGCCAGAGCAGATGAAACTTCATCCACTTCAGCAAAACATAAATGACAAACTAAAAAGAATTTGAAGTGGGTCAATGGAGTTGGAAACCTCTTTGATGGATCACCAATAGGTAAGGACTTTGCATGAATTAAGAAGCAAAAATAAATAAATAGATAAAAGTATTGAAAAATTATTAACACAAATATATGACAGGAATAGTAATACACAAATATATGACAGGAATAGTAATACACAAATATATGACACGAATAGTAAAGTGTATTAATTACCTTGAGAAAATAACAATCCACACTAAGATGTTGTATAGCAGGCAAACTGCTAAAAACATCAAGCAGATCGAATATGTTCCCTCTCTTATTGGATATTGGATATGAATGTGTACTCATGAATTGATATGGTTGCAAGATGAGGCACATTTTTCAAACACAAGATCCATAATTGCCAGCATAATACATGTATTTGAGATTAGTAGCACTGATCTCTAGGCAAGAAACTTTTGTGCAGCTATCCAACACTAGTTGTTCAAGTAGTGGGCAACTGAAAATAAAATCTTTAAGTTCTGGAGCATTGAACTGAACTCTCTTAAACCTGAGACTAATGAGCAGACTAAATCCTTTAAATCCCATGGAAGGTTGGAATACACATTTTTGTAGAGTCAGACATCTTAGATGCAAACATGAAAAGAAGTAGGAAGGTAATTTATAGCATTCCCCACTGGGCATGCAAAGTCTGAAATCTTGGATACCTTTCCTGGATAGGAAAAGAATCAACCTATCAATCTCAGCACAGCTTTTCAATCCGGGAAAATCGAGGCAGAACTTGTGTATTGGCCCAGAATGAAGTAACGACACTTCATATATCAAACATAAGTAATAATACCTAAAAAGTCTAGTACTCTGGAATTTCTGTTGTCTCAGTGAATCATTAAAAAAAGTAGTATCAAACACAAGTTGAGGAAAATCTGCCCATTTGTACCTCCATTTTCTTGACAAAATACTGCTTCTTACTGCATCTCGAATTGGCAAGTGCATCATTATATTCTCTAGGATATAGTCAGGTAAATTACTGATTACATCCAAAACTGGCATCTTTCTGCAGTGATGGTAATGAACTGGCCTACAAAATGAATTCAACAAGAGCAATCAAGTAGACTTGATCATACTTTATTTAACAAAATTAATTAGCGATATCATGCAAGTCTGTGAGAAATTAAGACTGGAACACTGTGTACCACTCAACCACTCTCTACTCTTTACTATAGTTATCCGTAGCTCAAACAATAATTGATACTTTATTCAATTAGTTATCTTAATTTCATCATAGCAAAACAATGCAATCCTTTTATCATCATATTTATATTCTTATGACAATACAAAATTACAGTGATTGTATATGTGCAGAAGATGTGTCATTCAGTATCAACCTTGCGCCATGAAGAGACTAAGCAGAGAATAAATAACATTTTCTAGAAAAATCAAAATTAAGATTCGACTGACATAATAAATTCAAAGTAATAGAATCATTAGAACCACATATATCAAATTCACTATATAAATGCAGAATGTAATTGGATTTGTACTTAGAAAGGAATTGCTTATTCATCTGATTACCAAGACTTTAACAACAAGAAAGAAATTAAGAAAAAAAGAAAAAGCAAAATATACCTATAAAGCAGAATTAGTAACCCATCAAGAACAACAAGAAAATTACTAGCAGACAGCTTTATAAAAGAAAAACATGGACATGCATATGCATAAAATAGGCATTTGAGATTCAGGGCGCATAAAGTACGTAAAAAGGACTTATGGCGTTTTGGAGATTACAAGTCTCTTTGGATTTATAGTTCCGTTTCTTTCATGGGTGCCGAGGGGACTCAGTTGTGAGCTTGTGCTTATCCTGAACGTGGGAAAATTAGTTGGGCTTGAGCTGCAAAATTCTGGCCTGATTTAAGGTGTATTGGTTTTTCGAAATATTAAAAAGGTTGCACTATTTCCGGAACAAAAATTACTAAAACCAAAGTTAGAGTCTTTTTTTTTAAAAAAAACTTTTATTTTAAGAACTTTGAAATTGATAAAATTAACCAATCACCAGATTATTAGCCCAACCGATGACTGAAAAGTTAGTTTCCATAAACTACTAATATTAGTTTGCAGAATTTGATCATGCAAGATTTTCATTTTGACTAAAAAATAATTAAAAAAAATAAATTTCACATGAAAAATGTGTTTATTTCAATTGTAGCAATCCACCAATTTGTGATTATCATCTATATTTTTAGTTGGATTTTATTTCATATTTTCAAAAACAAAATAAAATTGTCAAGGAAAAAAAAAAAGAAATATTTTCAAACATTAAAGTGCAGGAAGAAGATAAACTACCAATTGAAACAAATCAGGAGTAATAAAATAAAACGATAATTCTCAAGAAGATTTTTGATAATTTTTATAAGGCCAATTTGCATTTCAATCTAACCCGAAATCTTCAAAAAGAATTTCACTTGATACCCCAAAAAGAGATCAAGGTAAAATTTTTCCATACCCATCTTGTTACCCAATTTGCAATGCTTAGAAAGCACAGTTGATGCTGTCTCTAAGGTTGCATTTCTCAACATGAATTCTACAAACTGTCCAGACCTCATCACTAGACACGCATAATGTGTTAGTTGCATCAACCACAAAACTTGCAGCAAATTCCAGAGCAATAATTCCTTATTTCATCTTTTCGAGGCGCAAGAAAATATAATGCAATGTGCAATTCCATATTTCAACAGTTGCAGTAAGAAACATGACTTCTGCCTTTAGCGAAGCACGCTGAAATCCAGTCAGATCTTTCAACATGCTTATTACTCCACCAGCAACCAGTTTTCTTTGGTTTGCAGGCTGCATAACCATCTTCTCAAGTACTGGCGGTGACATGGTTAATATCAGTTTCACAAACTCCAGTTCTGCCCTTATACCAGTCAGCAAGTTGAATTCTGCTCCTCGAAGTTGATTTAGAGAATACTTAGAAAGGTGTTCAGCTTGATACATTTCAGGAAGAAAATCTATATTGGCATGACCATCATCAGTATCCTCCTGTAAAGAAGAAGATCACGGACTCAGACTCCACCTTATTATTGAAAGGAGATCAAGTAATTTGCGAGAGAAAGACTTACCCAAATCTTAACTTTTTATAAGTTAGGAGAGCTTCTAACCAAGCAAAGAGCACAGGAGACGATGTCCGCCATGCACAAGCACACTTCAGTCGGTGATACAACTGCAAGGTTGTTTCGCATAGCTGGGAGCTTGTCTGGTATGCCTCCTACAGCAAGGTACTGGAAGAAAATGCCATAAATATAATGAGGATCTAATAACTAATGGCTTGTAGTTGTAGAGAGCAAATAAAATGCCCAGGTAAAGGTCCTGAGCATTCATACCTGGAGAAAAGTATAAGAAAGAAAGAGGAACTCTACGACAGATAGACAACAGGATACATTTATGAAATTGGACTTCATCCCTTATTTGGAATCTGACGCTGGTTGAGCATGTTCTTATATCTTCAAGCCCGGTTTATTTTGAAACAGATAAGAGTACAAAATGCGTTTGAAGTCAAAAAGCAATTAGGAGTATCAATCTCAAGGTGCTCAAAAATTAGTGCAGTTGTACAGTATCAGACATCTAAGCTTGAGGCATTTCAGGATTAAACTGTTGACATCACCATCAAAGTGAACCAAGTAAAGCTTAAGACAGATGAGCCTACTAAACCCTTCAAATAAAGGTGGAAGCTTTAACACAAAAGAACCAAGATAGAAGTCTCTCAGTTGTAGGCGTGAAAACAAACAAGAAGGTATTTTGTAGTCATCAATAACCTCAATATGTAAAAACTTAATATCTGAAGGCAACTTTCCAACTGAGGAATAGAAAGTACAAAGGTATTTATGGGTCCACAATGATGCAAAAGACCTTGAAAGATGCTCAACAAAAGTTTATATAAGGCTGACTCCAGGTTTCCCGTAATTGTACCCGGAACCTGTTATACAAGCACACCAAGATTATAACTCCAATTCTTTGACAGGATTCTAGAATTCTCTGCTTCTTGCAGTGGCAGAAACATCAGGATTTTCTCTATTGTATCACTTGGTAATTTACTAATTCTATCTACAGTAGAAACACGGATGCTCATTTTCTCATTACGTTGAGATCATCCTGACGACCAATTACAAATGTTACCAAAGTTAGCCACATATTCACATTAACTTATTAAATCTGATCAATACTAGCAAATCTTGAATTTGACAAGAGGCTCAATGATTAAGAATGGCGATATGGTGAGCCAGGCAAGTTTTTATTTTGACAGGATTGAGTGCAACTTATTACTTTGAGAACGGGTGTAATAGCGACATGGAGCCACTTATAATTATAAAAAGTAAGTAGTGATTCTTTCTCTCACATCTCCATTCTCTTACTATTATCAATTGGTGCTGTAGAGTGGAGCAACCATCTCTCCAGCAAAACCTCCCCATGTTGGCCGCCCATTCTCACATATTCCAGCAAGCAATGGATTCATTGGACTTGAACCTAAGTTCCCAGACAACAAGCACATCTCCACTGTGTTTTCCACACCGATGAGCAACTTGGGGTAAACCATCTATCAGAAAGCTTTAAATGTCCCATGATAACTCTGAAGCAGATCAAATGTGGTTAATTGGCCAATCAAAACAAGGAGCAGATCCAATGCGATTAATTGATCAATCAAAACAATAATATTCGGTTCAACATTTTGACAAGACAATAATCAAAGGATTAGTTTAACCGAATAAGGAAGTTTACTTATTTTTTTAACCATTTTGTTGTGCCCTTAAATAAATTCTTCCCAATCATGAATTTAGTATTTTTCATGTTTATTGGCATTTTGTTCCCTCCTTTTTTCAATTCATAGTAACATATATTCAGGGGCTAAGCTTTAATGGCATTTTTGACAAGGATTCTCAGCAGGTAGTGTAAAGCATTTGGAAGTCACCTGTCATAATAGCTTCAGAAATTAGATGCCAACAAGTTCAGACAAGCTCAGTCTTACTCGAAAGGAAACACACAGCCTAGAGAAGCAAACATGAGTGAGTACTTTTAAGTTCCACATAAAATGAACGAGCATTGTCCAATCAACAACCCCTTTATAAAAATAAGCAAACAGAAATGATTTATAAACGAACAAGCAAACAACAATGGCTGATCACGTGGCCATACAGAGCACATTGCTCTTAAAAAAAAAAAAAAAAAAAAAAAAAAAAAAGAGCCTAAAACTACAAAGCTTATAGTTTACAAGCACACAAACATCATGAAATTATTGCATTCATTGAATAGTCAAGGGCAGTATATGCTGTTCTAGTAATATAAATACACCTAATCTATTAACATAGGCAAAAAAAACACAAAAGAGTTCAGCCAAACTGTCCCGAAGTCCACATATTAAGCAAAATATTTATGCATTTGTTACGGCAGTGGCTTCCATGGTTTTCCCATTTCATCCTTTCAGCAGGCAAGTGAAGACACTGCAGTCCCGATTAGCATTTGCAGCAAGTGCCCTAGTCATTGACAAATACCTAGGTGTTAATCTATATACGCGACTTCTGCCATTGGAGGCATGTCGAAATGAGTCAGCTCTTTCAAAACAATTTTCCTGGATTTGCAGGCTTGATAACCATCTCCTCAAGCACTGGTGACATGACTAAAATAAATTTCACAAACTCCAAACCTCGTACCAGACAGGAGGCTGAATTCTGATTTTTTAAGTTGATTTAGAGAACAATTATATGGAGCTTGTAATAGATCATTAGTAGAACATATTAAAGCATCAGCAGAAGCCTGCAAAAAGGGTTATGGACTCACCTTAATCTTTACCTGACAAATTGAAAGAATAAAAAATAATTTTGTCCAAGAAAACTGACTAGAATGTGAAGTTCTTGTAAGTTAGGAGAGCTTCGAATCAAGCAGAGAGCACAAGAGACCATGTCCGCATCATGCAAGCACATTCCAGACAATGTAATAGTTGTAAGGTTGTTTAGTGCAGTTGGAAGCTTATCTGGTATGCCTCCTATAGCGAGGTACTGGAAGAAAATGCCATATATAATGAGGACCTAATAACTAATAACTTGTTGTGGAGAGTTAATAATGTGCCAAGGTAGAGTTTATGAGCATATCATACCTTGGAAAAATGAGAAGAAAGAGAGAGGGACTCTAACGCAGGCAGACAACTGAATACGTTTATAAAATTAGAGGTTCTTCCTTGATCGGAGTCTAAGAATGGAACAATGGTCCCATACATTTTTATTTCTTCAAGGCGTGGGGTATTTTTGAAACAATTAAAGAGCAAAAAACCTATGAAGTTAAAATACATAAGATTAGGGGCATCGATCTTGAGGCCATCAATATTGTTGCACTGATGTAGTGTCAAAAGTCCTAGCAAGGGGCAGTTCAGGATGAAATTATTGATGTCAGCACCAAATTCAACCGAGTGAAACTCAAGAAACGTGAGCCTACTAAACCCTTCAAATGAAAGTGGAGGCTTTAACTCACAAGATTCAAGATGCAAGTCCATTAGTTGTAGGCATGAGAAAAAAACATGAAGGCATAATATGGTATCCAACCATCCCAATATATAACTTGTGAATATCTTTCTCAGACAAGAAAAGGATAAGCTGATCGATCACAGGACAACTTTTCAACCCAGGAACAGCAAGACGAAACATATGTATGGGTCCGCTATGACGCAATAGAATTTGAAAGATATTCAGCATAAGCTTATTTGTGGTTAAGCTTGGGATTTCTGGTGAATCTATGCTGAACATATCATCAAAGACAAGCACTGGAAGATTTAGCCACTTATACCTCCATTTCTTTGACAAAGTACTAGTTTTTGCTGCATCTTGTAATGGCATAAATGTCAGGATATTCTCTATTATATCACTAGATAACTCACTGATGCTGTCTACAGCTGAAGCAGAGCAATGCCTTCTCTTACCACGATGATGTTCACCCTGAAAACCAATTCACCAAAGGTAGTCGCATCAAAGCATTAAATATCATAAACACTAGCATTCTCTTTGAATTGAGCAGTGCAAGCTCAATGGAGTAAGATTTGCGATCCTGATGCCTGCCCCGTTAGGAAATCAGGACAGATATCTCCGCTTTACTTTTTGTAATGTTCTAAATTATTTAAAATCCTATGTTTTTTGTACTACAATCAAGTGTTACGTATAAATATCATGTTTTGAATGCTCTCACTTGAAGATAAATAAATACTCGAATTGACAAATATTTCAGAAAGAGAGAATAGCAATATAACTTGTCTATGGTCAAAAATAGAATTTTTGACGTTCAAGCAAAACTTGGGCAAGATGGCCTAACCCCTCTCTCTCTCTCCAGCAATCATGACCAAAAATTTCGACTTCAAGCTGTTGGCAGTAATTTAGCTCAGATGACATATCTAACCCAACAACAAGTCATTATGAACAAAGATTGAGAAATATTTGAAACCCAAGATCACAACACTAGACACTAAGTGGTAAAACTTGAGCAATATTGTTGTGAGAATAATTTAGAGAAGTCAGCCAAGCCATTATATATCATCAGCGAAAATGTCTAGTCTTAAAGAAACAAAATATTGACGTGGGTTTCTTCAGTTCTTGAGTTGGCTTAAACCAACAAGATCAATATGATTGTATTAAAATAAGCTTACTATACAAAGACCACTACCTCCACCCCTGTTGCTGTTCCTAGATTTGCCAAACATTTGTTTGCAATTGGATCACAGCCTTCAAGTTCAAGGGAGATACCTAGAAGAGTAAGTTTTTATACCAACAATGTATGTGCTCTCTAGTTTCCAGCCGCACTGGAAGATCATCGGTCCGAAACCGGTATACAATAAGATGAATGATGAATAAATATTTAAAATTCCTCACAATTTTTATTTTTTAAACACAAATAACGTTGCAGGAATGTAATATTGTTCAAATATAATTTTTGAGACACTTTCAAAATTTAAGTTATCATCATATTACTATACTGTCAGTCAATGTTTGAAGAGAATTTGATAATTTAAAAGGACTTTAAAAAAAAAATTATTGCACAGATGAATACTATTCTTGACTGATTAGAATTTATACTAGAAGGATTAGAAGTTTTTTATTTTTAAAATATTTTTATACATTTTTTATTTTTTAGAAAATAATATTCTATTGAGATAGATTGATTGAATTGATTTAATAAAAAAATGAACGGCTGATTAATTCAATTACTACTTCATGTTTAAAAATATTGGTAACTATCCTAGATCTTATTTCATTCAAATTGACTAACTTTCAACAAAAAAATTCAAAAGGATGGCACTTTCTAAAAATGATTTCTTGAAAAGTTAAATACTTTTATGTTTGATTTGCACAGTTCTCCTATATAAAGTGTCTTAATATTATGAATTCACTTATAAATTTCCTTTAAAATGTTTTACAAAATACAATATTGTCAATAATTTATTAACATAATATTTTGATACCACCAAATAAGTTACTTTAAGATAATAGCTTGGAAGACATCATAGAAATTATCTTTAAACTTTAATGAGGAAATTGCACTTATTGTTTTCTTCTCAATAAATTACTCTGCCAATTGAGCAAATAGAGTGATCAACAGAAAATGTAAATTCTTTTTAATTTTGTACCTTCTTTCAACCAAATCCATTAGAGTTAACTTGAACTGATTGATCTCACCAACAAACCATATTTGGGTCACTTCTTCCTGTATGTATAAATATGTACTTTTTTTTAATGAAAATATCAATCAAATACGGTTGTCTTCCTTGATTTCCATTAGCTGACAGGTTTCAGCATTATAAAAGCAGCAGCTTCTCTTATTCTGCAAAATTTTAACATAGTCCACCATTTGCAGGTAAGTCACTAGAGCACTGCAGTGACAGAAGCACTTAAGTTCCTACAGTTCTATCACTAGAACATCGTTAAAGAGGGGCAACGCTAAGTGGGGGACATAGTGGAGTATCAACGTTCAAAACTTGGATAATCAAATATTTATTATATATAATAATAAAATTTAAATTTAAATATATCATAGTTAGATCAAATAATATATCAATAATATCATTAAATATCTCAAAATACATGATTACATTTTTAATCTATTAAAATTTAGAACATTTTCCTTGCATTTCATGAAAACTATCCAAAAGTGAATTTATGCTAAAGTTTTTAGCAATTTTCTTTTTGATATACAGTAGCAAACAATTAGTAAGAAATTTAAAATTAAATTAGGAAGTGCTTATAACTTAGTTAAGACCTTGTTTTAAAAATTTAAAAAAGAATTTGAGGGGAAGGGATGGAAGGCCCCTGTTCCTATACATGTGCCTCCGCCCCATGGCCAAGTGGACCAAAATAATTTTTCTGTAAATCCGTGTTGGGCATAGATAGTTTTCTGTCTGCTCAAAGCGAAAAGAATTAACTTCAAACATAACCGATAAGCTAAGTTTCATCACTGTTAGTACGACTATCTGTCTTTGTCTTACTCTTCACCTTTGTCTTCTTCATCGTTATCGTTGTCGTCATCATCATTATCTTCGTCTTCGTCTTCGTAATCGTCGTCGTCATCAGCATCATCATTATTATCATAGTCATCGTTAACATCATCATCAACATGCTCATTGTAGTCATCGTCATCAACCGCATCACATTCCTCATCATCAACATCAGGATCCAAGATAATGATTTCTGCTTTTGGTGATGCGAGTCGAAATAGAGTAATCTCTTTCAAAATGAGTAGTACTTCCCCAGCAACTATTCCCCTGGAGAGCAGAACCATTTTCTCTAGCGGTACTGATTCAGATAACAGAAACTTAACAAATTGTAGTTCAGGATTTAAGCCTTCAGACAGCTTAATCACCACCGTTTGCAGATGTTTCAATGCATCATCTACAGGGCCTTGTGCTTCAAAAAGTTCTGGATCAAGTGTTCGAGCAGAATTGAATGGAGATGCCTAAACAACCAATTCCACATTAATGTTGAAATTAAGCAAGGTACAAAAGTAGGTTGCATCCAAATAGAAACTTATATGTATCTTAAGCTTCTGTAAGTTTTCTTGGTGAATTTCCTACAGACAGCTGCTTGACAAAAAGTAAAAAGCAAGAAAACAAAGTGGGAAACATAGTTAGATAATCATATGCATACTAAAACTAACACAAAGCTAGCTTACCTTTAAAAAGAGATAACCAATGATCGGGTTCTTCACAACAGACAACATCCAAAAATCTCAGCTGCGCTAGAGGTCTCCCATGCCTCACAGATTACATCTTGGGATTTTCAATTATAACTGTTGCAAGAAGAGGGCAAGTTTTCCTGAAACAAATTGCCTTAAAGGGACCATTGAAGCAAAAGAACTTGAGATGAGGGGCATCAATCTTAAGATGCTCAATGTTGATGCAATCTTTTATGGTTAGTTCTTCAAGTAATGAGCATTTGGAGAAGAAAATTTCAAATACATTGGTAACAAAACGGACAGAATCAAATGTAAGAGAAACCAGATTAAGCAATCCTTGAAATGTGGTTGGAGTTTCGAAAGTACAAGAGCTTAGTTTCAAGTGCTTCAAAAATTTATATGAGAATAGGCAAGAAGGAACTCATAGAGGCAACTTCCCCCAACGTCGAGTGAAAATTCTTCGATATCCTTCTCAACCAGGTAACACATCAACTGGCCAATCTCAGGACAACTTTCCAACGAACTAACACCAAGAGTGAATTTCCGTATACGTCCAAGGTGAAATAAGAGAACTTTATAGATATTAAACATTAGTGTATTTCTATCTGGTGGTGCTATATCAGGTAATACCTGGCAGAAACTGTTGTGGAATAAGGGTAATATTCCACCCACCAAATTCACCTAATAAATTTATAGGTGAATAGAGAGTGAAATATTGTACTGTAAAACCACACTATAGTTGATTCTCAGGAAAGATTGGAGGGGTCACAAGTGGTTCTACTTAAAACCCAATCTCCTTAGACAGAATCGCCCTAATAGTAATTTAACAGCACAATATATCACTACAACTATACCCTACAACATAACTATTGAAAATAAAGACAAAATAAGAACATCATAATTTAACGAGGTTCGATCAATTATGCCTACGTCCTCGGACACTACCAAAATTATATTTCATTAACAAAATGACTACAAAGTGAAATATTACAAAAGATAAAAAATAATTAAAAATTGCCTAAAAGATGAGTAAACAATTTTGAGATTATCAAACTAAAGGAATTAAGACTATTTATAACAAAACAACCTCTCACCCTTTTAGTATATTTTTGATGTGTGATAGTTTAAATGAACCATTATTCAACAATAAAAACTGATATTTAATCTTTTTTAATATTAATCTTATATTTATCAGTATTTACATTATACAAATTTATATTACACATAACATTAATTAATATATAAAAATAAATTTTTTTATCATTTTATATCAAATATTTTATATTTATTAACCGTTTGTAGGTAACTAAACATTGACAAAATATAATTTAAAGTTAAAAGTTAACTTTTCCAACATTTAAAATATAAAAATTGACATTTAAATCTTTTTTTAGTATTAATTTTATATTTATTATTATTTATAAATTTATATCATATATATAATTAATTAAAATATAAAAATTACTATTTTTTATTATTTTATAATATAATTATATATTTAATTATTAAATTATTAAATATTTTATATTTATTAATAGTTTATAATTAATCACTCATGGTAAAACAGGTGACTGTCATCATTAAACTAAACAGGCCTTTACTCACGGATGCAGGACCAAACAGCCAACGTGATGGGTCCTGTGTTTACGGACAAACCAGGCCATTTATGCTACCCTGACGACGACATAATTAATGACCGTATTTTTCATGTAAAATGTTGATATATAATCCACTTTACAAAATCTATGTTGACATTATAAAATATTTCATGATACTATAAAATATTAGTTAAAACATGATATTTTATGTAAAACGGTGATATTTTAAAATTGATTTTATTCGCTTTAACAAATAATTCATAAAGTTACTTACTAGTTATAATATCTCTCTCTATATATATCTCTTTATTATAAAATATCTTATATATTTATTATTATGTTTTGTAGCTTTGTGATTTTTTAGTAGAAATAAGAAGATTTATGCAATTAATCACTTTTCTTCTTGTATTTGATTTTACAAAAATAAATCATGATATTATAAAATGTATGATTTTTGTGTTAAGTGATAAAATTTCAAAGTTAATTAATTAATTTTACAAAATAATTTTGAATCAATTTAATAATTATTATAATTCTAAGTATACTACCATGTACAGTTCTTTTTATTATAAGATATATTAAAACTTTTATTTTTTTGTACTTTTTATTTCCTTTTAATAAAAATAACAATGATTATGTAATTAATCACTTTTTTCACCATGTTTTATTTCATAAAATATATTGATATTACAAAATATTTATCAATATATGATTTTTTAGTAAAATGGTGATATTTCAAAATTGATTTACTCACTTTAAAATTTACTAACTTTAATTATTTATAATTTTGTATAGTATTATATATATTTCTCTTTATCATAAAATATTTACACTTCTTTCATTTTTTTATAATTTTGTATAGTATCATATATATTTCTCTTTATCATAAAATATTTACATTTCTTTCATTTTTTTATAATTTAATTATTTTTAGTAAAAATAAGAAGATTTACATAATTAATTATGTTTTTCTTGTCATATTTAATTTGATGAAATAATTTTTGATATTATAAAATATTTATTAATATATGATTTTTATGCAAAGTTGTGATATTTTGAAGTTGATTTACTCGCTTTATAAAATAATCTATAAAATTATTTAATAATGATAATAACTCTAATTATTTTATAATTTCATATAGTATTATACATATTTCTCTTTATTACAAAATATTATATATTTACTCAAATTTTTTATAGTTTTTATTTTTTACAAACAAGAATAATTATATAATTAATTACTTTTTTCTCACCATATTTAATTTTATAAAAGTATATATAAATACTGTAAAGTATTTATCATTATATAAATTTTATTTAAAAGAGCGATATTTCAAAATTGATTTACTCATTTTATAAGATAATCTATATAATTACTTAACAACTCCAGTTATTTTGTAATTTTATATAGTATTATGTCTCTATTAAAAAATATTATACACTTGCTTAAATTTTTATGATTTTTATTTTTAGTAATAATAAGAATGATTATGTAATTAATCATTTCTCTTACTATATTTAATTTACTTATTTTACAAAATATCCAATATAATTACTTCTTACCGACAATATTTATATTTATACAAATTTTTTTTTATTGAGTGTTTTATTATCCTACATAATAAATCCATTGAAAAATGATCGTACATATAGGGGTGGATGGATTGGGTGTGATATATGTGTTTATGAGAGATGATAGCATTTTTATCATTAAAAAAAATATTTTATTTATTTATTATTTTATATTTATGTCATTAACGAAAAAACTTTTTAACATTACATTAAAAAAAATCATACAATATAAAAAATTGATTAACGACTTGCAGTTGAAAAACATAAAGAAACCTACAGTATTTAACGCTATATATTCATTTTGCTCTAAGACAAGGGCAAAAGCGAATGTTGAAAAAATTTTTAAAAAAACTAAAAATTAATAACTGAAATGAATAGAAATATTTTTAAATAAAAATATTTTTCTACCTTAAGGATATATAGTGTCCATTTATTTTGATGTTTTTTATTGACATTTAGTAATTAAATATTTAAACACTAAAAAAATATTCGATAAATATCAACAATCAACATTTTAATTTAAAAATTAATGTTCAATATTTATAAAATATAACTGAATATCAAAAATTAGTTTTTCTAGCATTTCAATATAAAAACTAATATCAAAATTTTTCTTTAGTATTATTTTTATCATTATTTTCCATTATATAAATTAATATTTCATATACAATTAATTAAAATATACAAATAATTATCTTTTTTTTTATCATTTTATAATATAATTAAACATTTAATTATCAAATGATCAAGTCTTTTAAATTTATTAATCGCTTATAACTGAATGCTAATCATTAATTGCTCACTACTAATATTTATTATTAAACTAAATAGGTTTATAATAATAATATATATTTATATTCATACAGTAATACATAAAATAATTATATATAATTATTTAATAAATTTATTATTATATTATTTTTTTAAATATAAAGACATATATCCTCTAGTTTAATAGAAATCTAATATAGTAATCTTATTATTCCGGTATAATTAGTCTTCATATTTTATGTCAGTATTACTATTCAGGAGTTACGGGTGTGCCTCGCGCAGTCAGTTAACGGCCACCTATAGTAGCTCGTGCCGTGTGCAAAACGCGAACTGAGAGTCGTCCTCAACCGCAGCGTCACGTGGCACATGGCTCACCACTCCAAGCCTCTTCCCCATTGCCACAAAAGCGAAGAGGGACATCAGATAAACCCCAGGGACTGCAACCGTCAACATGCAAATAAGATTCTAACAGAAGAAATTACACTTCACGACTTTCCAAGGCGCGTGAAGTTTAATATCACTTAACAATAATCATAAGAACCCGTCTAATACTAACTAAAGGGCCACGCAAGAGATCACTAGGCTTGGCTAACGTGAGCCGGTGGGTGACAGCACCTTAACCTACCCATTCTTTTTTTCATTTATCGTCCCTCGTTAGCCTATATTCCCTCGCTCCTCGCACGCCTTTCTCTTACCTCGCTACTTAGCTATCAAAAGCAACGAAAAGGTTTTGTTTTCTGACGCCGATCAGCCATGGCCAGCAACTCCTCTACCTCCGATTCTCGCCACCGCCTCTCCGTCGCGCCTCCGCACCAGATCTCCAAAGGTAATTTCACCTCGTATTTTTTCTAAAACCACAGAATCTGTTCTGTGATTCTCTTCTTTCGAGTTTTGCGTCTCGAGTTTCGTCGCAAAAACCCTAACTTCGTCAAACACTCGAGCTAGACCTGCTGGTTTCAAGCTTTTGATGTCAGTACTGGTGGCTTTTGTGTTTGTGTGACTCAGTGTTGATTCTGATTGACTATTTTTCGTGGTGGGCCTAGGGTTTTATGTTTATGTGGAAATGTGAGTGTAATTTGTGGAGTTTATGGTTTAGTTTTTGGTTTTAGTAGAGAAGAGGAAATGCTGCTTCTCTTTTAGGATTATCGTTCTTGGCTAATTTTTTTCTTTAACTTATGTTGCTCCTCTTGTACACATTTGTAAGTGAAGAGGTATATAGAGTTTTGATGACTCTCATTATTGATAAATTTAAAGACTCTGCTTGTGGAAAATATGGCATAGCTGAGCACTGGTAGGTATTTTGGACCCTGAATTTGTACGAATAGGAATCTCAGCCACTCTCCGTGTGGTTGATGGGGATCATTCCTAGGAGCTCAAGTGATAATTGTAGCTGTGGCACTTCAGCTGCTGAATTTAAGAGTTCTTGTTGTTGCTTGTCGCATATTCATGTGTTTTGTGGATCCTAAAACTGCTGGCTGTTTCAATTTTTTCTTATAGAGTTGGCCAACTCATAGGAAAGGAGTTTGTTGAGTCTCAATTAGCAACAGTGGGCAAAGAAATTGTAACTAGGGCCATCAGCTACACAGGAGTTTTTGTTGCCTTATGAAGTTAGAATTCTTCATCATTCATCTATTAAATCTTCTACAGGATATGCATGTTATAGTCACCTAGGAATGATTTAATAGAATTAGTTGCTGGTTTGGTTCTTTTCAATTTTTTTTAATGAAAAAGGAGTTGGAAGGATGAACTTGGTTTTCCATTTCATGGTGCTGGTTTTGTTCAATTACTGAATTGTCTACTTCATATCCTAGCAATACTACTGAATGTGCAAAATTGCAATGTCATTAGGTAGCCTAATATTTTGCCCCTTACCCTTTTTTATCTGTCTTAGATGTGTCATTGATGCTATTGTCAGTGCAGATGCTCAAGGATCTGAGAATCCTATTCCTCTGTCACCACAGTGGCTTCTGTCGAAGTCGGGTGAGAACAAGCCTGGAGCAGGGACTGGGGTGAGTTACGACCTTTTTTTTTTACCATAGTATGATTTTTTTTTTCTTGCAATTTACATATGTTCAATGGATGCTTCTATCTTGTTGCTTTCGTTGTGCTTTTTACATTGTTTCATGTGATTCTTTGACATGCAATTTGATTTTCTTCTTGGTCTTCTCCCATATTGGGGTGGGGATTATTTCTTCACAGGAAAGCCATTTTAGCCCATATCCAGCTCATGCCAATCGCTCAGAAAATGTGAAGTCATCAGGAAATGGTGAGGAAATGCATGATGTCCAGAAGAAAAGGGATGTTTTTAGGCCCTCCTTGCTTGATATGGAATCTGGTGGTCGTGATCGCTGGCGTGATGAAGAAAGAGACACCAATTCCTCTTTGGTGCACAAAGATCGTTGGAGGGATGGAGACAGAGAGCGTAATGATGCGCGCCGGATGGATTGGCGGATGGAAAATTCATCAACTAGACATTATGAACCACGCCGTGCCCCATCTGAGCGCTGGACTGATTCAAGTAACAGGGAGACTAATTATGATCAGCGGCGAGAGAGCAAGTGGAACACACGCTGGGGGCCTGATGACAAGGAGACTGATAGCACATGGGAAAAATGGATGGACTCAGGAAGAGATGGTGATGTGCCCCTTGAGAAAGGGTTGGCTCATCTTCCTAGTCACAGAAACGATGAAAGGGAGGGTGATCATTATCGGCCATGGAGATCTAATTCCTCCCAAAGTCGTGGAAGGGGAGAGTCTCCTCATCATCAAACTTCAATGGCAAATAAACAGGTTCCTACATTTTCTCATGGCCGTGGACGTGGGGATAATTCTTCAACATTTTCTATCGGTCGAGGAAGGGTTAACACTGGCGGAAGCTCAATAAACATTGT
Source organism: Omphalea diandra (assembly GCA_949677035.1). Lineage (NCBI taxonomy): Eukaryota > Viridiplantae > Streptophyta > Magnoliopsida > Malpighiales > Euphorbiaceae > Omphalea > Omphalea diandra. The sequence goes on along the minus strand of CATIWR010064921.1, from coordinate 33,025 downwards.
TTCTGCTCATTCTCAATCATGGGGAACCAACTTGGACAAGGGTGAAAGTGACCCTTTAAGATATAGTAGGACAAAATTGCTCGATGTGTACAGGATGATTGACATGAAATCATTTAACAAACTACTAGATGGGTTTGTACAAGTGCCTTCTCTCACACAGGAAGAAGCCTTGGAGCCGCTGGCACTCTGTGTGCCTAATTCTGAGGAAACGGTAATTTTTCTATATATATATATATGTATTATCTTGGTGAATGCTATCTATATTCATTGTTGATTGGATTTCTTGATTGCTTGAGTAGGCTATTTTGAAGGGAATTGACAGAGGGGACGTTATAAGTAGTGGCGCACCTCAGATATCCAAAGATGGATCTTTGGGGTGGAACTCATCAGATTTGCAATCAAGACGAGCCAAACTTGGTACTATATGTGTAATGTTGAATTTCACAATATATTTGGTGCATAGTCTTGGGTAGCAAATAATCATTTTGGATTGGCTTGTCTAAGCAGGCAGTAGAGAAGATCTTTCATTTCCTTTTGACAATAATAAGGATGAAAGCACTGACAATTCAAAAGGTGGTTATGGAAATTATACAGAAGGATCACCTCATGAAAAGTGGACACAGTACCATGGATCTGACACAGATTTGGAAGCCATACTGGATCATAAAACAGTTCATGGTAACAAATTAAAAGCTGAAGGTAATTGAGACATAACTGTTATGAATGAACCACTGTTGTATATATTTTGCTAATCTAGGGGTTAAGTGTTTGAAAATGTATGGCAGCTGTGAAAGACGTCTTTTCTCTGTATTTAATAATGCTAAATGAATGATTTCTTTTCAAATTGTAGATTATTTTGGAGACTTGTACACATGCAAATGCTTGATTGGTGTTTGCTTCCTTCAGTTTGAATATTAGTGGAGAAATTATTCTGAGCTTTGATGGCCTTTCTCTTTTTGTTTAATATTTTATTTATGTTGTTACTTTGTGATGCAATCTTTTTTTTCCTGTGTTCCTACCTGTGTGTAAGTTCTGCACACATAATTTTTGTTCAATTTTTTTTTTATTTTTTTTGTCTGCAGTTATTAAAGATGATTACAAAAGGGCAGATGAGGCAACCATCAGCAGAGAATCAACTTTGCAGGAAGTTAATTCTGCACATTCTAGCACTCCTTGGCGATCACAATCACTGGCAGAACAGTTGCATGTGGTCTCACATGACAGAGGAGAGCTTCCAAGTGATGTCAGGCCAAGAACACCTGAGATGCGCTGGAATCAACCTCAGAAGGATCAGGATAATCTGTGGGAAAGTAATTTGGTTAGCTCTCCATACTCCAAAGCTGAAGCAACCTGGCAAGCCAATGAAGATCCCATCATTAAAAGGCAGCCATCTGCAGTTCTGGATAGAGAACAAGAAGCCAAAAAGCTTTCTCAGCCCTTGCCGGAGAATCTAGTTCTATACTACAGAGATCCTCAGGGTTTAATTCAAGGCCCCTTTTCTGGTATTGACATTATTGGATGGTTTGAGGCTGGATATTTTGGGATAGATTTGCAGGTCCGGCTTGCAAGTGCATCAATGGACTCGCCGTTTTCATTACTTGGTGATGTCATGCCTCATTTGCGAGCTAAGGCAAGACCACCACCTGGGTTTAGTATGCCAAAACAAAATGAATTCATTGATGTTTCAAGCAGGCCTAGCTTTAGCAGCTTTGGAAATGTTCATTCTGGATTAAGTGAACTTGATCTGATAAGAAATGAACCGAGGCAGAAACCTGGTTCGACGACGGAAGCTGAAAACAGATTTTTAGAATCACTGATGTCTGGAAATATGAGCAATTCGTCACAAGGTTGAGTCTCCTCCTTTTTGCTTTTTCCCCTCCTTTTGTTTAATAATAATTTCAATATATCAAACAAACAAACAGGTTTTTTGTTTTATGCCTTTATTCTATTCACAATTTCACTCACATTTCAATCAAATAATTGAAATTTTGTTGCCGCTTAAGTTGACTTAAATGGTTATATTAAATTTATAGGTTTGCAAGGATTTATAGGAAACAACTCTACTGGTATTTCCCCATCATGTGTTGATGTTGGAAATGAACTGTATCTGTTGACCAAAAAAATGGCACTTGAACGTCAGAGATCATTACCTAGTACTTATCCACATTGGCCAGGGGGGGATGCTCCATCTGTAGCTTCAAAATCAGAAGTCCTCCCAGACTCTTCAACGCCACATGCAAAACTCTTATCTTCATTGACTGACAATCCTCGTCAACCCTCTCATCCTCAAAATGCCGACCTGATGTCTATCCTCCAAGGCTCTGCCTCTGGCATTAATAATGTTGGTACTGGTTGGTCTAATTACCCCATCCAAGGTAGCAAGGATTCTCTTCAGGATAAGATTGACCTACATCATGCCCAGAATTTTCCCCTGCAAGCTCCCTTTGGGCAACAGAGGTTGCAACCACAAAATCCACCCTCTTTACCGAATATCCTTGGCCAAACTATAGATAATCCATCTGGTATTTTGACACCTGAAACTTTACTCTCTGGTTTATCTCAAGATCCACAATTATTAAACATGTTGCAGCAGCAGTACTTGTTGCAGTTACATTCGCAGACTCCTCTCCAAGCTCCTCTAGCAACACAGCAACTGTCAATGCTGGATAAACTATTGTTACTTAAACAGCAACAGAAACAGGAGGAGCAGAAACAGTTGTTGCTGCAACAGCAGTTACTTTCTCAGGTTCTAACAGAGCATCATTCTCAACAACGATTTGGTGAGCCACCTTATGGACAGTTCCATACTTCTGCTATATCTACAGGAAATACGTCTGTAGATCCTTCTTGGCTTCATCCATCAAAAGAAATGATCCAGATTGGTCCTCAGATACCAGTTTCTAATATGCAAGACGAACATGCTACTAGTTTCACGAATTTGCCTTCACAAGTTACACCAGATGTCAGTTACAATGTTGATTCTGAAGTGTCTTCTTTCCAACTTCCACATCAAATGTTTGGGAATGTCAATACTAAAACAAGTTGGGTTACTACTCTTCCTGAACAAATTGTTGAAGTGCATCAGAAGGAATCTTTCCCGGCAGCATCACTCCTAGAGATCCCATCCTCACTAGGGTTGATGGATAAATCTGCACAGGAGCCTTCCCTTGTGCATGAACCTATCCTTGCTTCAGATTCCAGTGCTCATCTAACTGTGGATAAGACATTAGTAGACACTTGGAGAACTGATGAAACATCTAAGGTTGCAATACCGGAGGCTACTAAAGATTCAGTACAACCAGAGTCTCCTGGAATCTCTGTTGCTAAATCTCTATTGGAAACTTTTGAGGATGAAATGTCAAGGCCTGATCGGGAGAGTGTTATGGAACTTCAGCCAGATGGTACTCTCATGGAGCGGCTGGTTGAAAAAGAAAGCTCCGGCAATGAACGTGCTGCAGCGGTAGAAGGGAAAAATATTGAAGCTCGTGAGGGAAGAAAAGGTTCTGAAAAGAAATCCAGAAAGCAAAAATCTTCTAGGTCAAGTTCCTCTACTGACCAGGTAAAGGGAGCATCAAAGAATTCCTCTTTGCAGCGAATAAAGCAGTCTGAAAGTGAAGGGTCAAATCCTGGTGATGACAAACTTGTGTCTCACAATGGAACCAGAGAAACTCTTCATGGCACATCTGCACCTCGAGAAAATATGAAAGACAATTCTTCTTCAGAGATCAAGGATTCCCAACAAGTTAAAACGGTATTGCCGTCCAGCTTTTCTGGAGATGTTGAAATCACAGAAGTTAAGCTTGAATCCAAACCAGTTGGGTCTGTTGCAATGCACAGCACACAGGTAAATCTGGGTCAACGAGCATGGAAACCTGCTCCTGGTTTCAAACCAAAATCATTGTTGGAAATTCAACTGGAAGAACAGAGAAAGGCACAGGCAGAAATGGCAGTCTCTGAAATCACCGCTTCTGTGAGCTCCATGAATTTTTCAACTCCTTGGGCTGGGGTTGTGGCCAGTTTAGACCCAAAGATTTCTACAGAAACTCAGAAAGATGCAAGCAATGCTGAGTTAAATGCAGGGAAACCAGAAACTTCACCTAATTCAAGGATAAAAAAAAGTCAGTTACATGATCTATTGGCAGAAGAAGTGTTAGCGAAGTCTAATGATAGAGAGATAGAGGTTCCTGACAATGTGTCTAACTTGCGTTCCCAACAGCTGACAACCAGTGTGGAATCTGTAGACGATGACAACTTTATTGAGGCCAAAGATACAAAAAAGAGTCGCAAAAAGTCTGCCAAAACTAAGGGCACTGGCTCCAAGGCCACAGTAACTGCCGCTGCTGATGTGCCTGTTAGTTCAAGTCCCATTGAGAAAGGCAATAGCTTTCAACTTTCGCAACAATTGAAGGAAGTATTGCCTGCAATCCCGTCAGGCCCTTCTTTAGGAGATTTTGTTTTGTGGAAAGGGGAGTCGACAGCCTCTTCTCCTTCTCCAGCATGGTCTTCTGACACCAAGAAGGTTCCTAAACCCACATCTTTAAGGGACATCCAAAAGGAGCAGGAAAAGAAGTTTTCTTCTGCCCAGCCTCAAAATCACATGCCAACTCCTCAGAAACCTCAGTCAAATCAAGCCAACCATGGAAGCGGTTCTTCATGGTCACTTTCTGCTTCTTCTCCCTCTAAAGCTGCTTCTCCAATAAAGATCAAATCCAATTTGGCTGCTCAATCTAAATATAAAGGAGATGATGACCTATTTTGGGGTCCAATGGATCAGTCCAAGCAAGAAACTAGGCAGTATGATCTTTATCTTCTTGCTGATGTTTGGATCTTTGTTTTGTATGCTACTTTTGTTTGAAATGTGTCATTTTGTCTTCTATTTCATTTTAGAGTATACTGGTTTTCTACAAGCATCTTAGTAATTCAGGTCTTTTCATATTTCCATGTTAGATTTTAACTTGAGTAGTAATTTCTTGATTCAGAGTTTTGCATATTCTTATTTGCAAGCATTCTCCTTGCAGGTTCATGTAACCAAACTTAGTAATATAGATTGATTCTTGTTTGTTTTAATCCATGTATCTCAGAACACAGCTCATTGTAATTTATTTTTTTCTGTCTTCCTATATTTGAAGAATATTACATATAAATTATGGCCAACATATGTGGGATGCTAAAGCTCAAAATAGAATGAATAATTTACTGAAATAAAACTGGGGTGATGCGAGTTATGTTCTTGGGCCTTGGGAAATTAGGTTATTGAAATAAACCTCCTTGGGAAATTAGTTACCATTAAATATCTGCCCTATTTAACTTCGCATTTTTCGGTCACTGGTTGGCGTTCATTTTTTGCTTTGTAGTTGACATGTTTCTGTTTTGTGATTGTGACTATTTGTCTCTGAATCATAAAAATGCATGCTTTTGTTCTGTGTTTTTATCATGTTAATCTGAATTCATGCATACTCTTCTTTATCTCTTTGAACTATTTTTGCGTGGTCTGCTTTTATTAGTCTCATGTGCATCTGCTTGCAAAATACTGCATCTGTCAATGCGTGCTAATGTTTTCCTTGTTTCAAGTGTTTGATTTACATTGCTCACTCATCTGATTGGCTTTCATTGTAGTGCACAAGTGAAAGGAAAATAATTTTTTTTTTCTTTTCTAAACAGGTCAGAATACCCTCATCTAGTGAGCCAGGGCAGTTGGGGAACCAAAAACGCTCCTGTAAAAGGAACTCCAAGTGGTTCATTAAGCCGACAAAAATCCACGGGGGGCTTAGCTCAGTCATCTCTTAAAGGGAAAAGAGATATGGTGAATAAACATTCAGGTAAGTGGTGAGTCAGTTTATGATTGGTCATATTTTACTGTCACAAATATTATTTAACCCTTCATGTTTTCATGCTTTTGCAGAGGCCATGGATTTCAGAGATTGGTGTGAAAGTGAGTGTGTTAGACTTGTTGGGACAAAAGGTATGTATCAATCTGCTTTCTGGTTTACTAGGATTTTGATTTTCATTGATTTTGATTTATGGTAGTTCAATATATGTTTTCTTTGCAGATTTTACCTCACTTTAAAATGAGTCAGTGTTAATAAGCGTGCAAATAAGAAATGTAAAATAAGAATGGCTTCTCAAAACAAAAGGCATGAAGTCCATGTATAACAGGGAAAAGAACTACTGGGAACTTTAGTGATAAAAAATACAATTTTGGTTTTTGTATCTGAAATTTGCTAGCTTTTGAAGCTTTTATCTTGGAGTGTTTCCTAATGCAGTTATCATTTTGTTCATGTGATGGTAGATAAAAGTTTCTTAGAGTTCTGCTTGAAGCAATCCAGATCAGAGGCTCAGATGCTTCTGATAGAGAATCTTGGATCATTTGATCCTGATCATGAATTCATTGACAAATTCCTGAACTATAAAGAGTTATTACCAGCGGATGTACTCGAAATTGCCTTTCAGAGTCAGAATGATCGGATGGCCACTGGGTTCAGTGCCAAAGACATGAATTTTGACAATGCAGGCATTAGTGACTTTGACCGTGATGTCACTGGAGGCGGTGATGGGCCCTCAAAGGGTGGAGGAAAGAAGAAAGGGAAAAAAGGCAAGAAGGTCAGCCCTTCCGTTTTGGGGTTTAATGTTGTCAGTAATCGGATCATGATGGGTGAGATTCAGACATTGGAAGATTAGGATAGGTTTTGAAAGGCACTCTGTAAATACAATTTGGTTAAACTCTGTAAATTTTCTTTTAGGATTTTTGCTTCTTACCCTAATAGCAATCACAGCAGTACCAATCTGCTCAAGCGATTTTGTCGAGTAATGTTCCTGCGGTAAATTTCTTTTAGTTCAGTCATAGAGCACTCGAGCAAGGTTTTTCTTATAAGGGATCAAGTTTTGGCCTGATTCATATGGTGCCTTCGCTGCGCTGTGCCACTCTTTTTTTAAGTTTCTACTGGTAACCTTCCATATCTTTTTTGGGCCAGGAAAAAGTGATGGTACTCCCAATCTACTATTGTTTGGAGGTTGCATTTAGGACTTTGTGTTAAACTCCTAATCTTAGACTCAAACCATGACAATGGCAGGCCTTTCATTGTGCCATTTACTAAGGACTTGTCTGGCAAACGTTGCGTGCTTTGTCTGATAGGGTTCCCATGAAAGAAAGGCCTTTGTTAAAAGATGGTTTTGTTGGTTCAATCAGGACTCGGGGGTTCTGGACTTGACTATTTCGCATCTTGTATATTCCGTATGCTTTATTCGGGTTTTAAATTTATAACTCGAGTCCCAGAGTTATGTGCTTAATTCTTAGCTATGTGCTAGCTAGCCATAATGCGAACGAAATTCGTATCCAGCTCGAATTTTTACAGAATTGCTCTGGGAGAATTAAGTAACTGCTACTACTAATTTTGTGATCATGCAGCTACAAAGCAGGCGCTTATGAGTTTTAGGACTTATCTATGCACGCTGTAGGCGGGTATTCAGTGCTTATTTTGAAGAAAAGATGCATGCTCAGCAATCCTTCAGCAGATTGAATTTCCGATCATAATAGGAGCCCAAAAAACTGGGCATGTATTATACAACTTCTGTTTTTCAGTATAATAGATGATATAAATTCCCATCTATTTGTCAAACTACATGCAGGCACAAGTAGATTCATCATGCTTGACAGGCAAAGGAAATTCTGTCATTGGCTAGACTTTTTCCTCATCTGGCATGGGACTCTTCTTCTTCTTCTGGTTGGTGTTCTGGACAAACATGAAGACAGAAGTCCAAAACAACATCAAGACATATTATACATGCAAGTACTTTCCAATGTACCAAAAAAAAAGAAAAGGGCGTTTTCCTGCTTCGTGTGTCAAAGACAGTGAAGGGAGTTATTTGAAATGGTTCATTTGCCGATAGAAATCAAAATTTTCTGATTCTATCAGAAACAGAAAGAAAAAGATAGTCTAATGACATCTACGGGAGCAGCTAATGAGCCGTCATATTAACTTAATCATAATTTGTTCCAACAATTAAGTAAAAACGAAAAAAATGAACATGAGAAGTGTTTTCTGTGATTTCCCATTTAGCCCTACATAAATTAAATTAAAACTTCATTTGCTCTACTTATTTAATAATCACAGAGTTGGATTTACTAAAATCTCACTCGAAACATCAATTTCGAAAGCATAACACAATATTAGCTGGTGATTATCTCCATGCACATGTAGTTATACCCTTTGGACAAAGTGATTTTCTTGGCCAGTACAACCATGGGAAAAGCAGAGAAAAAAGGGAAGCCTTCGTAAAAAGCATGGCCAAGGAATCATCTTTCCAACGCGGGTACATTACATATTCACATGGTGAGAGAAGGGATTATAGTAACTAACAGGTGCAGATTGAACGGGAATAGGATCAGGGTTATTGAAGGAGCGGAGGGACAGCTTGGCGATCTCCGAAACAGCAGCGCCTCGAACAGACGGGACATCACTGCCCAAAGCTTCATAAGCAGCCTCAAAAGCGCGTTGCCAAAATCGAGGCAGCTTCGTAGTAGAGCTATGGGTGTATATATCCCACATATGCCTCACCAACTTCTCTGTCTCTTCCACGTCCTAATCATATATCATCAAATTAACCCACAAAATCAAATCAAACAAACAAAATTAAGAAGAAGAGATCGAGTGGAACGTACTAGGATATCAAGATCATCATCGCGGGATGGTAGGTCAAAATCGTCGGCGAGTCGGGAGAGGTTTCCGGTGGACCATCTGAGGGTGACGGTGCCAGTGAACATGGACCAAAATGCAAGGAGGAGAATTGCAGATAGGACCCAGAACTTGTATCGGGTTTTACCAAAAAGAAAACCATCTGGTCCATCCTTCTTTGTAGTGGAGGTGGCCGTTGGTGGTATTGATATAATTGTGGCCGCATCATCGTCCTTCATTTCGCAGGAGAAGGAGCACTAACACTGGTAGTCCGATGGGTGGGAAGAGTACGGTGCACTTTGGGTTGGAGAGCATTATTATGATGTGGGTCCCGCAGTACACGCTATTAAGTCCACACTTAGAATAAGTCTGAGTGTTTGAGGCTGAATCTGGGCCCTATAAGTCTCCTCGTTTTTTTGTTTTTGGGTCAACTGCCCCGCAAGTCTCCTTAGTCTGAACGAGCAGGCATATGCAGTGGGGAGCAAAATCAAATTGAAACTGAAAAATCGAATTAAATTGGGTGAATTGAATCTATTTAATTTGATTTTAAAGTAAATTTGATTCAATTTATATTAGAAAACTAGAAAATTTTGATTTTTAATTTTAGTTCGGTTTAGAATTGAGAAAATTGAATAATTGTGGATTTTTAATTTATCTTTTAATTCGAGTTTAAAAACTAAAAATAAATTATTCTATATAAGATAAAAATTCAAATTAATTTATCACAATTACAGTCTATTGAGAGCCTAAAACCGAAAATCGAACCGAATCAAATCGATTTTATTCGGTTTGATTTACTTCGATTTTTTCTTAAATTTCGATCGGTTTGATTTTAAATTAAACTAAACTCAGTCTATTTAATTTTTAAAATTTCTGTTCGATTTGAACCAAACTGACTGAATGCTCAGCCCGTAGGCATATGCATATAAATTAATTCACTATTACTAATGAAATAGCGATTCAGACTTGAGATAGATCCAATTTTTATGAGTTAATTGCATCTATCGTCCTCAAACTTTTGACTTACACACACTTTCATCCTCCTATTTAATTTACACATTCTGTTAAATCTAATAAAAACACATTTTCATGGTATCACCTTATCATAGAATGTGCATATTTTAATAGGTGAAATATTTTTTTATTTTTTAAATGAACTCTTTTAATTTTAATTAAAACTAATTAACTAGAACATAATATACAATTACATAAATTTTATACAATAGTTTAAGTAACATGAATTAAATATTATTTATTTAATGATGTTATTAAAATTATAGCAATCCATTTCTACTAAATAATGATAGTAATGATTAATACTGGGATTAATAAAAAAATTTCACATTTTTATAATTATATTTAAATATTTTAAAATATGTAACTTTACTTAAGATCAATCAATTTTTATTAATTATATTTAAAAATAAAATTAAAATTAAATTTTATTATAATTTATTAATATGAGTATTATATAATTGTTATGCATAATATAAAAGTAACTGTTAGATAACTCAAATCCATGTTAATTGAATTTAAAGAAAAAGTAATTTGTTATTCTTTAAATTATTTGAAACATTATTATCAATTAAAATTTAATATTTTATAATTTTTTGGATAAAAAAATTGAGTTAATTATCAATTTTACAATTAAAATATAATATAAAGTAAGAAATGATAATTATTTGAGCAAATCGTATTAATTTATCGCCTTCAATTTTAAAAATAATTACAATTAACATGAATTGAAATAATTTAAGATAAAATTATATAATTTAAAAGATTTAGATATCACTATTGAAATACATAAACGTTTAAGATTTATTTATAATTAAGCCTTAATATCTTAATTTTCAAAACTACCCTTAAACTAAAACAATAACTTTAAATTTTAACACTTTAAATTTGTGAATTTTTTAATTTAAAAAATAAAATGCATAATTTAAAAAATATTTCATTTTAAGTAATTTTGTAAAAAAAATAAATCAAATAACGAAAATATTAAAAAATAAATAAAACATATTAAGATATGATAAAATATAATAGTTTTTCTTATTTTTCTTTTTTAATATATTATGGTTAGTGTAATTGATTAAAATGTTTACTTGGATCTTATTTTAATAAAAATATTTAATCAAATTTTAATATTTCATTAAATGATTCGAGTTCAATTTCAGGATTAGATTTATACAAAAATACATAATTTTTAATTAATTGATGAAATTTTAAATTTTAACTTTATTTTTAAAATACAAAGTATGATCATATTTAATATTGTAATTTTCAATCTTTTATTATATTTGTATTAGTTTCTAATGATTTTTTTGTTTTATATATAATATGTCATTAATGAAATGTGACACGTACTTTTATTAAAAATTCTTAAAATACATATTTTATTTTAAGAAAATTTAAAATATTAAAATTGTTATGAAAGTTGATATTTATATTATTATTATTATTATTAAGTTTAGGATTAGGTTTTAATTAAAAAATGATGACATGGCCATAACGAATATATAATACTCATATTAATAAATCATAACAATTTTTAATTTAAATTTTAGTTTTAAATATAATTAATATAAATTTGATTGATCTTAAGTAAAATTACATATTTAAAATATTTAAATATAATTATAAAAATGTGATTTTTTTACTAATCCTTATATTAATCATCACTATCATTATTTAGTGGAAATGAACTCTTATAATTTTAATAAGATCATTAAATAAATAATATTTAATTCCTGTTACTTAAAATATTGTATAAAATGTATGCAATTATATATTATTTTCTAGTTAATTAGCTTTAATTAAACTTTAAAGGATCCATTTAAAAATAAAAAATTTTTAACCCATTAAAATATATACATTTCATGATCAGGTGAAACTATGAAAAAGTGTTTTTGTTATATTTAACAAAGAACATTGATGAAAGGATTTTTAAGTGCATTAATGGTCAAAATTGAATGATTTTTAAGTGTGCAAATTGAGTTGAAAAATGAAAATATGAGTTGACCAAAAGTTTAAGGACTATAGATGAAATTAACTTGATTTTTATTGAAAAACATTACAGAATTCGGAATTAATGGTAATTAAATATGAATTGGACGTAAATCTTGTAATTAAGAAAACGAATAGTTGGCCAAATAATTTTTTTAACAATTGATTTTGACTGAAAAATTACTAATACTGTCAATAATGGCATGCCACATTAGAAAATAAAGATGGAAGTGTGGCAAAAAATGCAAAAGAGAATCATCTTATTTAAACATGGTTCATTGTGTTAATAATAATATAGGCATTCATAGTTATTATTATTATTTTAATTATTTGTAGGAAATAATTTTACAATTTTATTAATTTTGAAAAATAAAATAAAGAAAATTTTACTATTAATTAGAAAAAATTACTGTAAAAAATTATTCTCTTTAACGAGAAATTTTAGTATGCACTTAATTCGCCAAATCAAATTATAAATTGCTATTCATAATTTATCAAATATATGATTTCTTTTAAATTAAATGATATTTGATACTTTTTCATTAATTCATATGTAAAACATATTGCATAAATATTTTTTTATGAAATGTTTTACCATAAATTTAATCCACAAAAAATTTTATTTTCTTTAATTTGCAAATTAATAATTCACACATTCTAACATTGATCCCAGTGGTTATGTATATGCCAACAAGATTTTTAAGTTTGAGATTCAATCCCACCCACTCTTGTAACTCTTGTAAAAAAAGAAAAAAAAAATCAATAATTCAATGTCATAACTAATAAGCTATTATATGTGACCTACATCATGGATCTAGATAAACCCATCAACAACAATTTTTTTTTTTTTTGGATCAGAGATCAACAGCAATTCAATCAGATAGAACCAACATATATGCAAAATTCAGTTACTCACACTCCTCAATTAATGTCTACTTTTGACCACATTTCTACGTCCCCAGTACAAAAGGCTATACTCTCTCTCTCTCTATGTATATCTTTTTTGAGAATATCTCTCTACATATATGCAGCTCCTAGTTCAAGTAGTTCAACGGAGGTCGCTAACTTGGAGGCTGGAGCAGTGTACATAGTCAATTTTTAGGAAAATTATATACAATAAAAGGATATTGCCAACTCAGTCATTATAATTAAAAGAAAGCCAATTTTATTATAATATCATATGGGGCTCTATATTAAAAAAAAAACAAAATTAAGCGAATTTTTGCACAAATTTAGTACTCATGATCAAGTACTTTTTGGTCATTGCAGACTGTTCGATTGGCGTTTATCTCCAAAATACTCAATTTATAAAAAAAATTAAGAAAAAACTCAATTGCTTTATCTACACAGCAGGTGTAATGTTTTAATAGGAAATGACTGCATACCGTTCCATACAGTCGCCATCACCTTCTCATCAAGTCAATAGCTAGGCCATCTGTTTCTTGGCCAAAAATAGTGGGCAGGGGACTATCCAGAGAGGGCCGTGACCTTGTATTGATATCAGCATTACCTTATTGCCAACACATTATAATGATGAACAAGGGCTCATCAATTGAAAAATAAAGAAGGGCTAAATATCATTGAACTCTTTGAGGTGAACAAGAGATGCATTTTCTTCTGCATAATGTATCTCAACGAAAATATTCCTTAAGAAAGTCACACTTTTTATGGTCAATACAAAAATAAATATGACGCTCATCTTCATAAATTTTAGTTGGGTAATATCATCATCTATAAAGCACAGTTCAAGACTTGGTCTCTTTGATGACTTATTTGAAGGAGCTTGAATGAAACAGATACAAATGATATATAGCAAATTTGACCAAACCAGCATAATATGCTGAATTTACTTGGGACTTAGTAATTTCAATTAAGATATTCTTGGAAACTAAGTTATTAAAATTGGTTAACCATAGCCTTTTCATTAGTTTATTACTAGTTTAGAATGATAAATTTTAATTTTTTCTTAAGTTTGGGTATAAGATTTCAATTATAAAGTGCTTAATAGTAGTATCACTTTAATACAATTCAATTTTCTAATCTTTTAGTGTCGCCCTTAAAAAAAAATCCACTATTGTTATTATGATAATACAGATTGCTAGAAGAATATTTATTTAATTTATTTATTTACTTCTCACTTTATCAAAATATGCACTTCTTAAATGTTTTTATTATACAATAAATTGTAGGCAGGTTGTCATGAATTTTAGTAGATATAAAAAATTGTATTAACAGTCCCTATCATCAGATAAAGACCAATCCATAATCTATGTTCATGTCTTTAAAGTGGGCATTTCACAGATTCAATTTTTTGTGGAGAATCATACTCGGGTACCTCTATCAATTTAAGTGTCCAGTTTATTATTATTATTTATTCATCGAAATTAAATTAGGGCTTCTGCTGCCCCGCAGACGTCAACCCTGGCTATCCAATCAGCCAACCAAAGTCCAATAGAAATTCAATGTCCTAAAACTAGGCTAGGAATAAACCAAACTTAGTGCGAATACGAGTCATTCAACTTAATTAACTAGTTTAAATTCATTAAACCAATAATTCCTAACTTAATTTTAAAGTTCATCCAGTAAACAAAATTAAATTTGAACAAAATTCACTCCACTTAAAATTATTGTTTAATCATACAAGTAATTAAAAAGGAATGAATTTTACTTGATTTGTTGTAATATATAAAACAAAATTATAATTTTAATAAATTTATGAAAATTGTAATTATGATTTAATAATTTTTTTAAAAAATAAAGCTCTCGATAAAGTTCATACGCTAAATACAAACATAATAACATAATATTTGCTTTGACCCAATTCAGTGAATAAATGAAGGAAACTTGAAACTTAAATATAAAATTCATTTAAATGAATTTCTATATTTACTATATCATAAAATAAAAATAAAAATTATTTTAAAGAAACTGAGTTCTATATTTAATTTAAATATACATTTAATAAAATATTTTAATTTTTTAAAAATGTTATTACATTATTTTTAAAATTTTTTTTTATAAACATCAAAAAATACAAAAAACAGAAAGAGAGGAGACAGAAAGTAATGAGAGAAAAAAATAGAAAAGAGATTGAAAGAGAAAAAGAATAAAAAAACATTTTAATTAAAAATATTTTTATCATATTGAAAAAATTCATTTGAAAATTGTATCAAATTTAATAATTTTAATTTAATTATAACAAATTCTAAAGATTTAATGAAATAAAATTTCAAATAAATTTTTAATTATATAAAAAACAAATTATTAATTTACAAATGTATCCCATAAAAATTATAAAATTCATTTATAGTGTCAGTAAATCAACTAACAACAAAAAAGCAAGAACTAAGCTTGACTCTCAGTTTGCAGACCCACCTCCCGTGCTTCAGTTTGCCACAAGCAACGTATTACCATAGTCTAACCAAATACAAAATCATCAAACAAATACTGCTCAGAATATTGTGCATAGAAATCACAGATGTTCATATGTCCAGACATAATTTCAGCAACTTCATCACTGCAAGCAGACGAAATCCAGTCACATGCCCATCAAATCAAAATAGTAGCCATAGCCATAACGGGATATAGACTTCATTTTGAATAAATCATATGAATTCAGTTAGTGACATAATTATCTTGTTCAGAATAAATTTTAAAATGATAAATTCAATTAAAAAAACAAGGAAATTGACTTCTATTTCTTTTAAAAGAACAGAAAAATTAGCACACGGAACTTAAATTCTTTAAATAGGGGATGGAAGATAATTACATGCCTAGAAAACATGCCTAACGTAAAAGGGGTGTTTAAGAAAAACGAAATAAGTTGTAGCAAAGCTCAGAGATGTTCCACAAAAGTGGAAATTGCAGACAATCAACACGGCATCAGTTTCTGACCGCCCGTCTGCTTTTTCTCATCACTGTAAATAACTAAACACTGGCCATTGTTAACAAAGTTTATAGAATCAACAAAAACAAGCAAAAGATAGAGATGGAAAAGGCATCAGATAATAAGCGGAGTTGTAGTCCACATTTAATTCAGTGTGTAGGATAAGAAAATTGTACATTATCTACCTTCATCTCATCTCTAAAATCATTCAATCAAACAAACATTATTAGAGCATCTAAAAAAAAAAAAGAAGCAAAAAACAGTATCCATTTGGGTACCAAAATCAAACAAGTTTGAGAAAAATAAGTTTCAAATGGCATCAGATAATAAGCAGAGTGTGTTGTCAACACAACAATTCAGTGCGTACGATAAGAAATTATTCTCATCAGATGGCACTTTAAAAACATAAAAATCGACAATCAATCTCGAAAGTGATGTGTGTTTAGAGGAAATAAAAATAATAAAAAAAAAGACCAAAAGAGATTAACTGAAGAAAATATCGGTAGGTCCATTTGACACCAAGGCAATATGTATAAGATGCGATGGGCTGGTAAGCCAACCTTTTAAGCTTTCTGCATCTGTTATAACTCCTCCAGCATCAAAATTTGCCATATCAGGAGTGGGTAAAACAGATGCAACTCGACTCGCATGTGATTCTAAAAAACGATTTTCAAGGAACCCAGATCAGATATATCAACTAAAACTGATACACATGAAGCAATGGAAAAACAAGCCTATGGCCGCCTATTAGGAACACAGCGAAAAGGTAAAGTGAAAAAATGGGAGCTACGCTTAAATAGGGTTTGCATAAGGTTAGGGTTTAACTTACATGAAATAGGGCGTCATTTATCTTTCGGGAAGAAAGTGAGCCTAGGCCCATATAATTGGTCGTCGGTTTGATCTGGTAAGCTTGAGCCTAAACTTAACAAGAGCCCATAGTATCGTTGTATTTTTTTTTTTTTAAGGATTATAGTACATTTTTCATAATCATTACTTTGACAGAATGAAGAGTAAGTAGGTGAAACTTTGACTCTTTGGCGTCCCTTTGTCAATGATTTTTATTGCATTTTTCACTTGTGCATAATGAAGCTATTTAAAAAATATGGTAATAAAAGAAAAAGGTAAATTTTGTTATATGTTTTTTTATTATATAATTTAACCACACATTTAATAGCTAAATTATTAAATACTTAGATTTATTGATTTTTTATAGTTGACTATTGATCGCTCGCTACTAACGTCAAATTATAATCACTTTCTGTCGTTAACTATCACTAAATCAAATAAACTCTAAAATTTTTCTATGAATAAATACTAAAAAAATTTCAATATTTTTTTTTCAAATAATCTCAAGTAATTCATAATGGTTATTTTTTTAATCATTTCCATTCTAACTCTTTCTTTTTGTAATAAGGTTTTCTTTTTTTGCATTTTATACCATTTTATTTCTAAACACACACACACACACACACACACACACACACACACATATATATATATATATATATATATATATATATATATAATGTTGGTGTAAATGTTTTTGGATTTTACTCATTATATATCTTTTTTCTTTTTTTTTTTTGAAGATCTATATCTATATCTTTTTTTTCTGGATCAACATAATCACTCTTATCTATATTTTACCTAACAGATATAAAAAATTAGTGTTTAAAGCCTTCTAACAGTCTCTTACCACTTGCGGGGAATGTGATTGGGTTATCTACGTATTCTTTTTCTCAACCTTGATTTCTAGAATAAAACAAAATTTTGATTTTTGTAGACAGGAAAAGAAAAAAGAGATGCAATTTCCTACTTCAATAACCATATATCATTGAAGAAATTATCAATTTGAAATTTATCTATATGTACAGGGAAATTTCCTTAAGTTTCATTTCTCCCTTTAACACA
Organism: Omphalea diandra; assembly: GCA_949677035.1. NCBI lineage: Eukaryota > Viridiplantae > Streptophyta > Magnoliopsida > Malpighiales > Euphorbiaceae > Omphalea > Omphalea diandra. The sequence goes on along the minus strand of CATIWR010064921.1, from coordinate 15,553 downwards.
AAGAACTAAAAAGAAAAACGAAAATTGTAGCTGAGTCGTCATTGCTCTCCACCTTCCTGCTCGCTCTTCAGATCACCAGGAGGTAGAAAGCATTCTATCGACAAGCCACAAATATTAAAATCAACTTCTTCAATTCTCCATGTTTCTTCAATCTTCCTTTTGTGGTTATGTGATCTTCCATACCTATATAATGTGGTAATGGTCTTACCACTGTGCGCTATATCGATTCCTTCAATATGACTGTAGTCACCCATCATCGACTCCATAGTTGTTTCCTAGAAAATAGGCTTCATCTTCACCGGCTTTGTATCTTCAAACTTAACGAGTACTCCTGTCCTGGCTAAAATAGCCCCATATTGTATGGTGAAGGATTTCAGTGCTGGGTGAGCATTGACTTTTGAGCATACTGGCATCGGTCTCCAGCTTCAGCACAAAACAGTCTTCGTTATTCACTTTCTTCTCTCCAATGCATACTGCGTCTGAGAACAAGTTGGCCGTGCACCTAGAGTCCAATCCCTGATCATATCAGACAATAAAAACTATCCATGAAATTTGAAAATGTGCTAATCTGTTAATATTTTGAATTTATCTAGCCATATATTCATACTTAAATTTCTTATTTATCTAGCCATATATTCATACTTTAATTTCTTATTGAAAGTTGAAACATCACTCTCTAGAATTCTTGCCGAATATTCTATTTGGTTAATATAAGATAAATATTTCCGTGGCAGTTGGTAGATCAAGCAAGTGGCATCTGCAACACATTCTCAGCTCAACATCTTGGAAATACATATTCTATACATCCCCAATGGGGAATTTCTTAATTTTCAAAGAGGAAAGGAAAATGGAACTTGAATCTTTATCCAAACTAAAATATGTACCTACCACTATATTAAACCTTCAGGTAAAGCTAAAAATTCATACTTCTGGAAAAGTTATCTACATATAGTTTTTTCTCCAAAATCAAAATTTATTGTTCCAATGATGAATTTCTGCCAAACTTCATGGTAGAATATTATGAGCACTACCATTCAAAATCCAGATTAAGACACTTTTCCTGCCTTTTGAAATGTTGATGAAGAGGAAAAATTTGAACTTCTAACTTCCTCCCTAGCGACAAAAAATTAACAAGGAATTTTTCCTAGAAGAATCGTCTGAAGGGTCGAAGTGGGCCCCTATTGGCATGACAAGGTTGAGAAGAAGACTGATTCCATGCAACCTTGCCATCACTACCTGCACTAACTTTGTAACCAGCAACGATTAGTGCAAGATACCATAGATCAGGGTTTTTTTTGCCAAAGAACAAACCCACCAACCTCAGAATTGCCTCCTCTGTGATGAACACTATCATCACCTTCCTGCATTTCTGATCCGGCCATCTTCACCTGCCCTACTGCATACATGCTTGTCAACGAATTCAGCGCCGCTGGTCCTCCTATTGCTGCTACCTATTGTTGTACTATGTATTTGGCAGTGGAAGCTTCCTGTTCATTTAACAAACACATTCAGTCTTACCAAATCATACAACTAATTCACAATTCACTAGGATTTAAAAAAGACAATTTGATTAATTCCCAATGCCATTTTTTGCTTTGAAATTCATAGTCTCACGAATTTAGAAATGACTCCTTTATAATTAAATCAATTTGGTTCGCTGGAATATAATTTAAGACCATTAGTATATTGAGATTCTATATCACTAATTAAAGCACATTCAATCATTCGGGAAAAAAAAACCTAATATTTTGGTGTCATATTCATATTCATACCCATGAGAAAGAAGATTCATTAAATACATCAGATATTCTAGATAATATCTAACATAATGTGAAACTTTTATTCATTCTAAATAATTTCCACAAAGAATTAAACTAAACATAGAATTATTTAAATGTTATCTCTAATTTTATCCAGTTATGATAATTCTTGGATGTTACACTACGCCACCTCGTGAAAATAATTATAATGAAAAAAATAATCATAACAAATACATACGATGGCACAATCTCTAGTCAGAGTGGGAGTGACAGGATGATCCGGATGGACTTGAAAAGAAACGAGAGGAGAGCCAACAAGCTTTAGCAATGCAATAAACTCATTATTCGATTTAGCTTGGAGATGCGATGATCTATCCGGAGATTGAGCCCTCATCAACGCACGCATGTTGGCCCATCGCGACACTCCATTGCTTCCCATGTTGGTGAACATCTCTTCTGGTATAGGCACCTCCAAAACCGTCTCGAGCCCATCTTCTTTATCGAAATTCTGGCACAGCTTCCTCATGGAAGAAAAATCGAAAATATAACAGGAACAAGAAATGGAGTGGGCGAAAGAAGGAAGGGAGAAAGGAAACTTTCCTTCCTCTTTCTTTCCCTCTAAAATTGAAGTAAATGAGATTTTTGGAAGGAACAGAGATAGCTTGTATAGGTATCGTCGTGTGAACACGCTCTTAGCGCCCATCTTCTGTTTAATTGAGGGAAGGGATGGGAGAATATAATGACTTAATTTTTGTCTTACAAGATAACCAATTGGGGGGTGATACGTCGAGACGGAGGGTATAATTGGGGTTGGGTATTCTTTGGCAAGGTAGGCAGTGGTTGGTCGTCACGTACATGTGGCAAACAGGTTGGATTAGCTCATTTTGGGATCAAGGTGACTTCAAGTCGAGTTATATTTGCGTGGTTTGAATTTCATATGAATTTGGATCACTTATCGAACTATGCATGTACAAAGAAATTTAAGTTGATTTTTGATTTATTTTTAAATTTAATATTTTATATCAGATTGAGTCAGGTCAAATATTCAATTTTTAAATATATATTTCAACTTTTTTTTTTATCATTTATACAATATTGTCAAATATACATTTGAATTTTTTTATCATTTATATAATATTTTTTTATAATTTATTAAAAAAATAATAATTTTCTCTTAAAAATCGTTTTGAGTCACATTTTATATAAAACAGACCTTGATTAAAAAAATTATTTTTGTTTAAATAGTTAATAAATTAAATATAATTTATTTTTGAAGCAAATCACTATATATAATAAAAACAAACAATTGAACTAAATCCATATAGAATTATATTCAAATCATATATAAAAATTTAAACTAATTTAAAAATAAATATATAATATTTAATGATAACAAATCACTAATTATAAAAAAATTTATGTATTATAATAAAAATTTTAGTGATAAAATTAATTTTATCTTAATGTGGAGTTTATCATTATAAAAATCAAATTTATCATAATTATTATAAAAATAAATAAACATGTGATAATTTTTTATATATTAAATTATTTAAAAATTATAGTAAAAATTTAATTTAATGATCTAAAAACATTTAAACATCTATGGGATTTTTAATCGTATCCAAAGTTTCAAATTAAGTCAATTACACTCTAATTTGATTAATTGATTTTAATTATACCTCAAGTTAAAATTATAATTTAGTATAATGCATATTTAGATTCAATTAACTCTCATACTTTTTCAATTAGTTAAAATCAAACTTAAAATTAAGTTTAGAGTTTAATTAATATAATAAATTTATTTTTATTCAATTTTATTTTATTTTTACTTAATTAAATTTATTATGTACTTTTGTCTGATGAATTATAATTTTATATTTAAATTTAAAAATTAAAAAATTGAAAATTTAAATTTATAATTCATAAAATTTCTCAATTTTTCATTTTTTAAGAAAAATTCTCTCTATCTTCCTAAAAATTTAATTTTTGTATTTTAAATAATAAATTTTTTAACTATTTAGAATAACAATTTCTAAAAAATATTTAAAAATCAATTACTTGAGATTAATTAAGATGATACTTTATTTTATTCAATTTATCTCATTATTATTTAACTAAATTTATTATATACTTTTATATGATGAATTTTTCTAATTTTCAATTTATATTTAAAAAATAAAAATTTTAAATTTTAATTTATAATTCATAAAATATCTCAATCTCTCATTTTGAAAAAAATTCTCTCAATCTCTCCTTAAAAATATAAATTATTTAGAATAAAAATTTTAAATAATATTTGAAAAATTAATTACATGAACTCAGTTAAGATGATATTTTTATTACATATTCAATTTAATCATTTTTTTTGCTTAATTAAATTTATTATATGTGCTTTTACATAAAGAAATTTAATTTTATATTTAAATTTATAAATTTTCAAAAGGTAAATTTTATAATTCATAAAATCTCTCAATATCTCATTTAAATTTTTGCTCTCAAACTCTCCTTAAATAATTAAATTTTTATATTTTAAATAATTATAAAATAAAAATTTTAAGAAATATTTAAAAACTAATTACATGAGCTTACTTAAAATGATACTTTTATTTTTATTTAATTTAATCTCATTTTTATTTAATTAAATTTATTATATACTTTTATATGATAATTTTGTTTTTAAATTTAAAATTTTTAAAAATTTTGAAATTTAAATTTATAAATTGTAAATCTCTCAATCTCTCATTTAAAAAATTTCTTTCAATCTCTAATTAAAAATTAATTTATATATTTTAAATAATAAATTATTTAAAATTAAACTTCTACGAAATATTTGAAAAATCAATTGCATAATACGAACCTGAACATTCTCAAAAAATTTATTTTTGAAATAAAATTTAAGGATTTTATTATTTAAATATATAAAATAAAATTTTATAATTAGAAACATGAAATTAATATAAAATTATTTATTTATCAACTAATATAAAAATAAAAATTTCTTATTTTTGTGAAAAATTATTTAAATTGGGTAAAATAAAAATATTATTTTAGTTAAATTTAAACTAAATTTTAAGTCTAATTGAACTAATTGAAAAAATATAAGGGTGAATTGATTGAAAAATTAATTCATTAAATTAGCATGTAATTGACTCAATTAGCAACTTTGGATATAATTGAAATTTTGTGAAAAGGTTTGAGTGTTTTGAGTAATTAAGCCCAAAAATTTTAATTCAAAATTTCTATTATAACAATGAGCATTCAAATAAATTATAATATAAACTCTTTTATCATAATATTTTATTACACTATATTGGTGTTAAATTTTTATTGCCCACCAAATTAGATATAAAAAGTAATATTGTCATTATAATATTTTGTAATTGTGTTAAACAAATTTTGCCTACCAAATTAGATATACAAAATAATATTGTCATGATAATATTTTGTAATTGAGTTAAATGATTTTATAAAAATGCTAAAATTATTTGTCACAATAACTTTAATTCTTACTAAAAAAAACTTTTTATTATAAATAAAAAATTATAATTTAGACACATCAAAAAACACTGTAAAATTAATAAATTGATTATAAGTATAAAATATTAACATGTTTAAAAATAAAATAAAATAAATTTGAATTTAATTAATTAATTTAAATATTTTTAAAATAAATTTATTTTTTATTTTAATTATTCTACTATATATATTGTAATTTTTTTTATTATCATCGAGTCACATATTGACATATTCGAATCAATTTTGACTCGATCTACTAAAGTGACTCTTGCCAACCCAATCGACGCTAAAATATTGAATCATTTATGATTCGGTTCATGTCAAAATCAGGTTCAAGCCACATTTTTTTAATCAGATTAATTTCAAATTGGATAAAATGGTGAGCTGTGTATGATAATTCTTGGTTGGCCTGACATGCTGTTTGTACTCGTGGGTTGATTGCACCAAATAACGGCCTTTGAATTTGATTGCCCCTCCAACTCTCAATTTCTACCAATTTTTGATATCATCCGAATTAAACGATACGATACTATATGGTTAAGTGAATTTGAATTTAACATAAATGGTTTTAGATTATAAACGGATTATAAACTCATTTATGGTACAAAACAAAAAAGATTTAAATAAATTAATAGTTTAATTCATCATAAATTTATTTAAATATAATTGTATATAATCAAATTAATGAATTAACATGTAATACATTATATAAATATATACATTTAAATATTATTTAAGCAAATGTATTCATGCATAAAAAAATATCTTTTAGTTCAATTTTATATTTATTTAGATTTTAATCTTTATTTTCTGTTTTTTATTATATAAATTTTTTCATTAAGAATTGAATATTTTTATTTTTTATATATTTTCAAGTTAAACATGTATTTTCGTATTATGATACATTAATATCTATTATAACACGATTAATTAAACAGATTATACAACTCATATTGTGTAATTTATTTCATAAATATATTTATGTTAAAATTAAAGATTTTAATATAATTAATTAAATAGATCGTATTCGAATTAAATATATTTATATTATTTATATATCTGGATATGACACTACAACAATTATCATCGCTAATTGTCCCAATCAAGTAGCCTCCCATTATCAAAACACCTAAAGAGCATTCCCGCTAAACACCTTGGCAATCAGCGTACACATAAGGATTTTTTTAAAGAAAATAATCTTCTCCTTTTTTTTTTCCCTCTCTATTTATTTTATAAAAATTTATATTTTTAATATTAAGAAAATTTTAAAAAATTAATCAATAAAAAATCTTTTTCTGATAAATAAAAAATTAAATTATTTTTTAAAAAATAACTTTTTTTTTCAAAAAAAAAAACCATTTTTCAGAGAAATTTATTTTTTAGATTTCAAAATTTTATTTAAATGAAAATAAATTATTTAAATACATATATTTATTATTAACGATCATCTTTGACTATTGATACCCATTATCTGTCATTAGTGATATTGTTGATCGGTGATCACCAATAATCTATGACGCCTATACAATTTTCATTTTTAATATTTTTTTCTTATATTAAATAGTAAATAGTATAAACATAAAGTGTCGATGGTCTATATAAATAGTATAAACATAAAGTGTCGATAGTCTATAGTTTGTTAAATCAAAAGAAAATTAATATTTTTATCATATATTTTTCATAAATAATATATTTTTTGTAAAACAAATTGAACCTAAATAAAATAAAAAATTTTTAAGATTTGAATTGACTAGTAAACTAGTTATTAAAGATACTAAAATAGTCATTCTCTAAAAGTAAAAAAATAAAAGTTGTCGAGTACATGTCTTATATATCTTGTAATGTAAATAATATATCATTTTACAATGTAAATAATATCTCTTTCTCTTTAAAAATCAGCATACTTTTTTTTTTTTTATTTATTTGTCTAATTTCAACATCAAAAATGAATTTAATGTAGTCTTCTATTTTGTAAATACAATTTCATTATTCCATCAGAAAGAAAAAAAAACCTAGAAATTATTATTGAAAAATTGTAGATTGCTGCTTGTATGATAATTAATAGTGATCACAATCAGAATAATGAATTATATATTACATTAGAATTGCACTGTCTTGCTTAAGTGCATGTGCAAAGTGGGATTAGTTACAATGCCTAAAATAAGCCAACAGTTAGCTATGTTTGTTTGGAGGGGTAAAAGGGGCTAAAGGTTAGCCATTGAGCTATAGCTAGTAATTCAAAGACCCAATGTTAATTTATTTTATAATTTAGTATATCATGGATTCAGTTTTCGGGAATCTCTTTCAGGATAATTAGGATTAAAAAAAAGAAAGAAAATCAGTTAAAAATTGTTTGAGCTCAATGTTTATAATTGGAATTATGCAAAAAAAATAATCATTTAAGAATATTATACTTAATTTGAATAGACAAGACAGGACGATAATTAATTTCAACACTAATACATATAGGCTGTAATTCTTCATTAAAAAAAAAAAAAAGAAAGAAAAGTAATTGAGATAAATCAAAGAGTGTTGCTCTCTGGATCGAATTGATCCGGATGAAAGGGAATATTTTTGAACTTTCAGTCTTTAATTGTATTATTCTTTTTATGTGAGCTAACTCATTTACCCTTTCAAATATTAAGATTAATGTATTCTTTGTGTAAATGTGAATTTCAAAGTCTTCCTTCAATTAATACTATATTTGATTTTCAATGCTTTTTGCACTGAAACTTAATATATCTAGGCACAATATCATATAGTAATTTAACATAATTATGTAAATCAAATTTCATATTCTGTTCATCTAACTAATTCGATAAGGATGGAGAAAAAAGAGAACATGAATTCTAAATCTGATATTTATAAATCATGGCAAGAATTTGAATAACTCAGTTCATAAACCACAACTTCCATAAAGTTGCTCATATCCTAACAGGGTAATTCATTCTATTTGTTACCTTGTGCTTTTCTACTCTTAAATTGTCTGAAATTTTCTAAATTCAGTTCTACCCTTTGAAACTGATTGCTTTGCCATGCAAAAACCTTTTAGTTTTGCATAGTGTTTATAAAAACTTCTAAGTGCGTCCAATCTTTAAAAATACATCCTAACCTTCTTTAACATTGCATTCATTAGATATTTCTTCTTCATGAACTTATATCTCCATCGACTGGAACATTTTCATGTGAAACTCTTTCATCTTGGTTATAAACATATGGCGATTTCTTCATCTTTTTAATCATTGCTGCAGACATCAACTTCGTCTTTATAATCATTGTTGTAGACATCATCATTTTCACATAATAGGTTTTCCTCTTCATCATCAGTTTTGAAGATTTGGCATAATTCTTCTTCAATTGTTGTTTTATTCATAGTTTTATTACTATGCTTTTCTATGACAGGTGATAAAAAATTTGGTAAACTATAATCTATTATTATTCTTTCTATACAGAGTCAAAATAATAATTTAAATTGGGAGTAATATGAAACAAACATTATTTGAGAGTAATGCATCATGGACATAGTTACATTATGGATGAAAGAACCCTACATATATTATGGAGGAAAAGTTCATTATTGTCCCTAATGGCAATATTGTTTTTTATTTACGTATTTGACAGAAAAATATATCAAAATATAAACTATCTCTATTGAATATTGATCCGGATCAATTCGATTTAAGTATCATTTTTCATAATTAAATATACATAATGTTCCACGCACATGCCATGGATGGGGCGGACGAGTGATTAACATTAATTAGCACAGTAGGAATTGAAGTTTCATAGCCCAAACCCATATTAGGTTAACTAATCCTCTAAGCTAGCGCTGCTATTATTAGATTTGGATTGGTTGAGCCACAGTGCTTAGTAGCCAACGAGTGCAATTTAGGCTTTTTCCCTAGCCCATAAGCATTTAACGGACATATCACCAGGTAGAGTGTTTATACTACGGTCAAAACGCGTAGACTGCTGCAGAATTTTCGACTTTGTTTTTGGTGTTTGGTTGCATGTGTCGAGCATTGGCGTCCATGGAATTTGTCGTCTTTCGATCGTACGATCACCTGAACCTCGATTCTCTTTTTTTTTTTACTTATTTGTTCTCTGAATTGTTCTGATTGTTGCTGAAGCTTTCGTGGACTACGTCAAAGGATGTGTGCATATGGCTCGATACAACCTTTGTCCTTCTGGATCTCCGCCAAGGATAAGACCTTTTTTATATATCCTTTTTGATTTGAGTCTCTTGGCATATTTCTTTCAGGATTTCTAGCCAATTTCGTTTCATCTTGTGGTTTAGAGTTCAAGCTAGGATGATAAGACAGAAATTGGGAACATATATACTAAAAAAAGATGGGTAACCTAAATCATCCGGATTTATTCAATATTTTCTTCTAATTTTTCAAGTTTTTCCAACTCTTTTGGTGGTCTTATGTATAGCCTATATGGTTGATGAGACTGTTTCATCGTTTCATTATCATCATTAGTGGGTGTCATTATCATTATCTAAAAGATAAAATGGAGTAAATTGGTTCAAAAACACTAGATACATAGCTATAGAAAGTGTACAACACACTCTTGAAGTAGTACCTTTTCATATTTATTAGTGTTCAATCTTTTCTTTTGCTTAAAGCAAGGAATTTATGAATCCAAATCCAATTTTAAATTGTCCATATGATGTGTTTACTGTGTCAACCGAAAAGAGATTGAGAAATAGGAATAGATGAAAAAATGTGAACCTTTGTTATTGTTTATTGTAGAATATACACCGAGTTTTATACCCTAGATTTCCAACTGTAATAAAAACGAGAAAGGAAGAGATGTCATTCCTATAAGTATGTTGTAATTATTTAGGAAAGTCTTGACAACTTTGATCCTTGATTTTCTTCACATTTTTTGTCTTGATTTTCTCCTTGAATAGGGACAGGAATAATGGGAATCTTATGGCGCCCCTTCAAGGTTGGCAGTGAGAGAGAATGAACGTCAAGCTTGTAATGAAAAGTTTTAAATAAATCCTTTGATAATGTCTTTGTAAAAACATCAACAATTTGTTATTTAGTACAAAGATTTATATCTCCAACGGTGACCTTTCACATACGAAATGGTAATCGATTTCAATATGCTTTGTATGAGCATAAAAGACAGGATTGTGAGACATCTGAATGACACTTTTATTGTCACAAAGAAGAATAAGCCTTAGCTTAAGAGTTATTCCAAGGTCATGAAAAAGATATTAGAGCCATGTAGTCTCAGCAGTAGTGGTTGCTAAGGCACAATATTCAGCTTTAACATTAGAATGAGAAATTATGGGTTGCTTTTTTTATGCTCAAAACACAATTGGAACCTAAAAAGATATAGTTACTGATGGTGTTTCTCCTTGTTATTGGACAACCTGCCCAATCTGCATCATAAAAGACATTAAGGGTGAGAGAACTTTGAGATAAGTAACAAATGCCATAAGTTAATGTCCCTTTAATGTAATACAAAATGCATTTGACAACTCGAAGGTCCTTTCTTGTAGAAGATTGGAAATGTTGGCACACTAGGTTTACAGCATGTGTGATATCAAGTCTAGTGATAGTAAGGTATTGAAGAGAGCCACATGATTGGCGGTAAATGGTAGGATCTATGGGCTTTTTCTCATTAGGAAGATGATTTGGTTTTATTGCTATTGCAGTGCTTATTTTAAATGCTTCGAGCATCTTAGCCTTTGTGTAAAGGTCATGAGCATATTGGGTTTGAGAGAGTGAGAGACCACTAGAAAAATATTTAACTTTCAAAATGAGAAAATAAGTGAATTGCCCTAAATATTTGAGTGCAAACTCCTTATTAAGGTGAGAAATGATATAAGATATGAGCAAAAAGGTATTACCAATTACATAAACAAGTAAGAGAATAAGGTTAGTGCCACGATTGTAAATAAATAAAGAGGAATCAACCTTACTACATCTAAAACTAAGTGTAAAAAGATAATGAGATAATATAGCAAACCATACATGACCATAAAGTGATTTATGTAAAAGGAAAAAATGATTAGGGTGTTTAGGATGCATAAAGCTAAGGGGTCATTCCATGTAGACTTGCTTATTGAGAACGCCATGCAAGAATGCATTTTTTACATCTAGTTGTTTGAGTGGCCACTTGAAGAAAGTAGCAAGAGCAAGAATGACAAGGATTATTATTGCCTTCACAAAATGGCCAAATGTCTCGCTAAAATCAAGTCCAAGAACTTGTGTGTATCCTTTGGCTACTAAGCGTTCTTTGAATCATGTTGCCATCCTCTTTATGCTTGGCGCAAAAAACCCACTTAGAACTAATAACATTGGCATTGGGTAGATGAGGAATAAGAGACTAAGTCTTGTTAATATAGATTGCATTAATTTCTTCTTTCATGACAGCTTTTTAATTTGCAAATTTAAGGCTATTTTAAAATTTTTTTGTTCATCAATGGAAGTGAAAAAGGCAGTATCAGTACGTGAAAGAATAGAAAGACAAATAATCTTTAAGATATGTAGGTGGGTGTTTTTCTTTAACGAGTTTATAAGATAATGTAATAGTGGTTTGGTGAGGTGAAGTAATAGATTAAGAAGATATCAGAATGGAGGTGAGTGTTTTATTATAGGATAATGGGGAATGAAAAGTATTATCATTTTCAAATTCAAGAGTAGAAGGAACTCGATTTTGTAATAAAGTGAGATTATCACTCTTAAATTCAGAAGTAGAAAGAGCATGATTTTGAAATAAAGTGAGGTTTTCTTGATTTTGTAGTAATTCAAAATTTTCATTAAGTGGGATTTCCCAATCTGATGGTATCATATGATGGGAGTCAAGTTCATTAGATGATTATGCATTTAAGGGAGCATTAGGCGAGGTTTCTACAAACCATTCATCCAAATTAAGAAAAGTTGTCAGAGATAAATTATTAAGAATATGAGAAGTATTATCTTTAAATAAATAAGGAAAGTGGTATTCATTAAAGACAATATATCGTGAGATATAAACACAATTAGTATTTTTATCTAGGCATCAATAGCCTTTGTGTAATGGACTATATCCTATAAATACACAAGGTATTGTTTTCTTAAATAATTTATGCATTGCTGGAGTTTTCAAATATGGAAAACATTAAGAGCTAAAGATTCGTAAACCAGAATAATCAGGATTCTTACAAAAAATTTTAGAATAAGGAGTCTCTTTGCCAGTAGAAGAGAGGCAATTTATTAATTAAACATACTACTGTTAAGAATGCTTCAACCCAGAATTTTGGAGGAATATTTGCATGGAAGAGCATTGTTACATTCAACAATGTGGCGATGCTACATTCAACAAGTCCATTTTGCTCTGGCGTATAAGGGCAAGATATCTAATGTGTGATTCCACATAAAACCTAATGAGCTACGAACTTATTAGAGATGAATTCTCCACCACCATCACTTTGAAAGATTTTTATTTTCCTGTTAAAAAAATTCTCAATAAGAGCTTTAAACTTAAGACAACATTGAAAAAAGTCAAAAATTTTTTAAAACGATATAACCAAGTATAACGAGTAAAATTGCCAATAAAAATCACATAATATTGATATTTTTCAGAAGAAAGTACTAGTGTAGACCCCATAAATCATTGTGAATATTGTGAAGGAAAATTTGAAGCAAATATTGATTTATTAAATGAAAGTTTACAATGTGTCCTAAGTTGGCAACTACTACAGATTCTGTTTTTGCTTAGCCAATGTGAAAAATTGATAACCTTATTCTCTCAAGTTTGCAAAAACTTTAAATTAGGATGCCGAGTGAGCATGCCATATTTCTGAAGAGATTCCTAGGGATTTGACTGCAGCAAAAGCTTCTATAATTTGTCTTTCCTCAAGTGCATTGTCTATGTCCTTTGGCTACGATTTGATTCTTTTGATCCTTAATAATAAACTCATTAGAATTAAAGGCAATAGTACCAAAATTATCATCAATAAGTTTACTCACAAATAACGAATTCTTTTTAAGTTTTGGCACTACTAAAATGTTCTTTGATAAAAGTTTTCCATGTGAGGTGTTGAGCAAACTTGTTCCTATGTGTGTAATGGGTAAAGAATGTCCATTAACAACAAAAACAAAGCTATTACCAAAATAAGGTTTTAAAGATTTTAGTTACCTTTTTTATTTTTCATGTGAGCTGTAGAAACAGAGTAAACATAAAGATTCAGGTCATTGTCATGATTTATATTCATGGCTGTAAAGGCTTCTTGAATATTTTCACCTTCCATTTCATAGTTATACCTATAATGGCATTTAGTTGTAGTATGAATGGTTCGTCCACAAATCTGACAGGCTATACTTGATTCGTAGTTTGCTTTCTCTGTTGCCCTTTTTAATTATTATTATTATTACAATGGAGGCTGATTGTTGCGTGATCAATTTGTTATGAAAGAGTTATAACCTCTTCCTTTAAAGGTTCCCCTTCCTCTTCCTTTCTGTCCAAAAAATGCTATATTATGATCAAGTTGTTGTTTTTCATCTCTAAGATAAACTTGCTTAAAATTCTAGACAGACATAATAAATTGGTTAAATGGTGGATATGATGGTTTTGACAAAACTGTAATACGAAATTCTTTGTATTTGTCCACAAGTCCTTATGAAAATTAAAAGACTTTGTCAACATCACTGACAGGTTTTCCAACAGCTGGCAAGTTTATCACATATCCTTGAATTTTTTAGTATATTCATTAAGTGATAGTGTCCCTTTGGATAAGGCGTATAAGCCATTCTTCAACTAAGCTTCATTCTCTTCAGTGTCGAGTAACAACTGCTTTTGGAGTGTTTTCCAAATTGAGTATGTTGTATTTCCACCAAAAATCAAGCTAAGAACTGCTTCCTTCATATTTCCAAGAAGCCAAGATATAAGAAGACCATCATTGATGATCTATTGATCAAGATTTGGATGTTTCAATATAATCCTTGATTTCATTTGCTTTTTTTTTTTTTTTTTTTATCATTTATGTGGTGTTCAACTCCTAGGCTACGAATCAAAGAAAGTATTTTTGTATGGATAGTTTGGGTTCTTCAAAGGAGGATTTTTGCTCTGACACCAAAAAGATATTGAGAAATAGGAATAGATGAAAAATATGAACCTTTGTTATTGTTTATTATAGAATATACACTAGTTTTTCAACGATAATAAAAACAAGAAAGGAAGTAAATATGATGATGTATCCTTCTTATAATTATGCTGTAGTTATTTAGGAAACTCTTGACAGCTTTGATCCTTTATTATCTTTATACTTCTTACCTTGACACTACAAGCAAATAGTAAATTACCTACAAAATTTACCTAGGAAAATATTTCCATAGGTAATTACCTATAAAATATCTAGAAAAAAGTATCTGAAAGTAATTACCTATAGAATACCTACAAAAATATTTTGAAGGTAATTTCCAAGAGATTTCCTACAGAATTTTTCTATGAAAAATAATTCATCGGTAAATTAAAAGCAAACATGGGGCGCGGGACTTACCTTTAGATTTCCTACAAATATTTACTTACGAAATTTAATCCGCAAGTAAATTTAGCTATGATTTTAATTCAAAGATTATTTACCTACAGATTAAAATCCATAGATAATTTACCTGCAGATGTAAATCTGAAGGTAATTTACCTACGAATTTGAATCTGTAGGTAAACTTAATACATTTATAAATAATATACAAAACAATATTTGATTATTATTATAAAATAATTTTATGAATATTATTTAAATATTATAAAAATAATTTTGTATATAATATCGATAAATTATACATTTCATATAATTAAAAAATAATTATAAAAAGTTAAAGTAATTACATAATGGGTCAAAAATATTATAAATTAAAATATTATGAAAATAGAGGAAAAAATAAAATAAAAACTAAAAAAGAGAATTATAAAATAAAATTTCAAGAAAATAAATAAGAATGCCAAAAAACATAGGTACTTAAAATAAATTAAATAGTATAAAAGAGTTAATTTTAATGAATTTATAAATAGTATTACCAATAAAATTGAGTTTTATTATAAATAGTATTATATTATCAATTTATTATTATTATTATTATTTTAATAAAATGTTTGAATTTTATTACAAAATAATTTTATAAATATGATTGCTTAATGTTATTAAAAAATTTGTGCACAATATCAATTTTATATATATATATATATATATATATATATATATATATATAGAGAGAATAAAAAATTTGTTTTATAAAAATAAAAAAAATATAATTTATTAAAACACTATATCG
>CATIWR010064920.1:0-36370 GCA_949677035.1 Omphalea diandra | reverse complement strand
AGGGCAACATTTAAAAATTCAACACATTTTGTGTGTGTTTGATATTGACTTGAAATTTGAATATGTTGTCTCATTATGTGTCTTGTTTGTTAGAAAAAAGAATCAAGTCATTTTGATTAGTATATCTAGAGTTATTATTGTGAGAGTGCAGTGAGCTCAGGATACCCTATTAGGAATATACGCATAAACCCTAGGTCCACTTGCATGGATCATACCATAACTGCATACCAAGCATTCATAATCATTTTGACATACTTATAACCATGTATGTATCAAATTCTAGGATCTCAAAACTTTGAGGAAGCCCTAGAGAGAGAACCAAACCTACCGTAAAGGATAGTAACATCAAAAGGTGAGTAAAAACCATAATTGGATTCAATGGGTGTATGCGATAATTGTATGATATGATTATGTTCTATTACAGGTATATATGATTGAATTATTACATGTTACATGAAAATATAAGTCAAGTGAGAATGATTGAATTGTTACATGTTACATGGGAATAATATGATTATGTTCTATGACATGTATATATGATTGAATTGTTACATGTTACATGAGAATACTGGCTAAGTGAGAATCAAATGCTCTTAATAATTACTTGGCATATCATTTGTGAATAAGCACTTGCATATGGAACTAAAAGGGGCATTATGACCGACTTTTCAAACACTTGAAAATTGCAGGAAGATGGACCAATAGGTCCCAAATCATATGTTACATGAATCACATGAATATCCTGGGAGCAATGTTTGCCTTGCTCGGTCACAATAAAAACAAAGCTATTGCATTTGCACTTGCATAGTCAATTGTTATACTTGCAATGTATCTTGATGATATTTGATTATGGATTATATGCCATGTCATATCCCATGAGGATTTGATTATTGTTTTTATTCACTGAGTCGTGACTCACCAAATCGCAATTATTTTTCAGATACTGAAGCATAGAGTTTGGACATTTTGGAACATAAAGTCTTGCATAGAGACATATGGAACACATGTCATTGGCTGAATTCCAACTCTCTCTCCTTGCGTCATGTACATACATTTGATAGGAACTAGTTATGGTCACTGGTCCTGACATTAGTTAACACATGCATACATTAAATACATATGGGATTATATATGTATGATGAATAAACCTTAACATGAAATGCCATGATTTGCAACTGAAGATGATAGTTACAGTTGGTGGTATCAGAGGGTTCAAGCACACGTGGGGTAGACGTGCAAATCCCAGTGTGTATTACATGGCGGGGTCGACGGGCAAATCCCAGATGTTGAGTGCTCTGATAGATACCAGTTGTAGCCACGTTGTAACGTTACAATTTATGGTATCGAAGTTGATTTACAAATGAGAACAATAGATGTCACAGTTATTGGTTTGACAAATGAATTTAGATATTACAGTTTTGGTATCAGAGAGGGCTCAAGCATATGCGGGGCAGACGTGCAAATTTCGGTGTGTATGACATCGCAGGGCCAATGGGAAAATCCCAGATGTTGAGTGCTCTGATAGGTACCCATTGTAGCATTACATATTGTGGACATGAATAGTATGAGTTTTGTAAATGAAATGGTTGTTACATTTATTGGTATCTAAGCAACATGATTTGTAGACATAATTGGTCGTTACATTTATTGGTATCAGAGCCATATGAGTTTTCTAAAACGAATATGGGTGTTACATCTTATCATTGGTGAGACATCTAAAGGAGTAAGTACTAGAGCTCAATTGCATGCTTTACATAATAATCTTGTTGTTGTTTCTTAAATTGAGCCAAAATCAATTGATGAGGCTCTTGATGATGAGAGTTGGATGATTGCTATGTAAGAGAAACTCAATCAATTTGAGAGAAATAACACTTGGGAACTTATCTTTAGGCCTAAAAAACACCCGTAGGTTACAAATAGGTGTTAGTGAACAAGTTAGATGAGAAAGATTTCATCAATACAAATAAAGCTAGATTCATTGCTAACAAAAAGGTAGGCATTAATTATGATGAAACATTTACGCCCGTAGCAAGATTAAAGGCCATTAGAATTCTTTTAGTATTTGCATGTCATATAAACTTTAAACTTTTTCAAATGGATGTGAAAAGTGCATTTTTGAATGGTTTTATTAAGGAGGAAGTTTATGTTGAACAACCTTCAAGTTTTGAGTCCCATGATTTTCTTGACCATGTTTTCAAATTAACTGAGGCCTTATATGGTTTGAAACATACGCTAAGAGCTTGGTATCAGAGGCTTAGTTCATTTATTTTATCAAATAGTTTTGAAAAAGGCAAGGTTAACACAACATTATTTATGAAAAAACATGACAATGATACACTCATTGTGCAAATTTATGTTGATGATATTAAATTTTGTGCTCTTAATGAATCTCTTTATGAAGAGTTTGTTAAGTGTATAACTAGGGAATTTGAGATAAGCATGATAGGTGAGCTCAAGTTCGTCCTGGGTGTTCAAATTAAGCAAACCAATGAGGGCATCTTCACCAACCAAGCCAAGTACATAAAGGAACTACTCAAGATGTTTGGCATGGATGGATGCAAAGTAACTAAGGCCCTAATGAGTGTATCAAAAAAGCTAGACAAAGATGAATCGAGTAATCCTATTGATGAAAAAAAGTATAGAGGTATGTTTGGATCTCTCCTCTATCTTACTGTTTCTAGACCCGATATTATGTTTAGCATTTGCTTGTGTGCTAGATTTTGATCTTGTCTTAAGGAATCACATTTGCTTGCGGTTAAGAGAACTTTAAAGTATTTCAATGGTACATTACATTTAGGACTTTGGTATTAAAGAACTTTATCATTTAGTCTTCTTGGATATTCAAATGCAGATTATGTCGGTAGTTTGTTAACTTTTTAATTTATTGATGAGTGTTTAGTTTCTTGGTTTAACAAGAATCAAGCTTTGATTGCCTTGTCCATCGTTGAAGATGAATATGTAGCGGTGTATTATTATCGCACCAAAGTTCTTTGAATGAAACAATAACTCAAGGATTATGGCAAAGATGTTGATCACATTCCCATCAAATGTGACATCACAAGTGCAATAAATCTTTCTAAGAATCCCATATAACATTCAAGAAGTAATCATATTGACATTAGACATCATTTTCTTAGAGATCATGAGCAAAGTGGTAATGTGGTGCTATAATTTATTGACACCAATCACCAATTTGCAAATATTTTCACCAAACCCTTAATGAAGAAAGGATGAACTTCATCAAGAGGAAACTTGGGATGCTTGATAGAAGCTCTCTAGAGTGATAGATCTCATTAAATGCATATGATATTGGTTAATAATTTGTTTGGTGCATTTAACCCTTGATATTATATATTTGTTGTCTTTGATGAGTTAGATGAGTTAATTCAATAAACATTTGAGCTTCTCTATGCTTACTTGCATGAATTGATCATCAAAATATCAATTTGATCACACTAGGTATGGGCCATGTGTTTTAAATTTGTTTTTAAGTTGTTTTGTGAACCTTGCTTCATGACTAAGACTATGAATTACAGTTACTATATACAAGCCATTTTCAAATTTCATCTTTTTTCAATTTGTATTTGTGACCCCCAAGTTCACCTCACGAATTTTTGTGTTTCAAAAGTCTTGAATGTTATCCTTGCTCCTATTTAAGAAATTTTATCTATTACTCATAATTTTTATAATTTATGTTCATAACTCACTAAGTAGTGGTGGTGACCTTGTTATAACTGCTGGGTAGTACCCATTCAGTTACTAAATGTTTCATCTTTTCATTTAATTCTTTTTATATATTTTTTAACCATTTCCTACAAACGTTATGCCTATTTAAACCCTTTTAACACCCATTCATTCTCTATTTACACCATCTTTCTTTAATCTACTTCATTCCCACATCTTTCCCAACTTTAAAACTTCTTTTCATCCCTTCAACTCCTTCAATGGCTCTAAGGAAACTCATTATGGTAGAAAAGGGCAATGGAGTTGCCCAACCTCAAGGTCTTCCTCAACACCTTATGAAAGGAATCACAAAGGAAGAGAATGAGAGGTTCAAGCCTAACTTAAATAAAATAATTTAAGCCAACAAAATCTCTTTTACTTTTTTCTCACATCTTTTAGAATCGAATGAGAAATCAAAGCATTCCTATTCAATTTAGGATGGAATGAGTTCATCTATAGAGAGGAACTTGATTATGAAGAGATCATTCAAGAATTCATGTGCATGGTTATAGTGAGTAAGAGAGTAGAATCAAGAGCTGGTTTGTATGGTCTTTTTTTTTGTGCTTTTGGCGATCAATACTATATTACTTATGAGCAACTTTGTGCTCTTTTCAATTTCCAAATAGGGGAGGGTATTCCTTTTAACATTTCATCTTTAACCTCATCTACTCCGATTTTTTGTCATAAATTTCTATAGAAATTAGGCATGATCCTATGTCCTCTCTAGTAAAAAACATAAGATCTTTACCCTATTGGCTTCTTTATAAGATCATAACTTTTCCATCAATGCTAGGCGAGATGGAAATGAAAATATCCCTTAAAAAGACTTAGCATTCTTGTTTTGCCTCACCAAAAACCAACCCATCCAAACCAAGAGATATTTTGTGGACTAATTGAGCTACATTAGCACTAAACCTAAAAACTAATTTCTTCTTTGCTTTCATATTACTACCATCTATATGTTTGTTAGTGCCTTGGATGATGAGAACGAAGCCCACCTTATAAAAAAATATCTTCCAAACTAAAACTTTCTTTATCTAAACTATCTCTTAAGTGTAAAAGCCATCAAACCCAACACTTATGAATATATTTTGGATAGGTTTGAAAATTGTAGTCGCGATTCCTAAATTCGCAAATTCGAATTTGAGTAACTGTTAAGCCATTAAGTGATTTGATTGCCAACTATTTTCAACTCTTCATAAATCTAATTCTAGCCATTTTCACACCCCTTCAATGGCTATATCAACCCCCTAAATAGTGATTTTATCACTTCATCCTACTTCAAACCAATTCCCTTTCTCTCTAAATTCTCAAAGTCTCTCTACCTTCTCACATGGCTTCTAAGAAAATTTCAAGAGTGAAAAAAGGCAAGGTTGTGGCTTAACCATCTGCACCCCCTAACACTTCATCTACTGAAGGGCATCACAAAGGAGGAGAAGGAGCGCTTCAAAGCCAACTCTTTGAAAATCATCCTCTCCAGCAAAATCCCTTCTACATTTATGTTGGAGACTCTTGGAATCAACGCGGAAATTTATGCATTCCTATCGAACTTGGGCTGGAATGAGTTTATCTTTTGAGATGAACCAGGTTCTGAAAAAGTCGTTAGGGAATTCATGTGCACAGTTCAACTGTGTTGCAAAGCAGAATCACGAGCGGGGTAATACAGGTTAATTTTTCGGGCTTTTAGTGATCCATACTTTATTACCTTTGAATAACTTTCCTCCCTTTTTAACATTCAAGTCAGAGAAAATATCCCTTTCATTATCTCCGCTTTTGATGTAATATATTCTAAATTTTGGTTAAAAATTTCCATTAAAACCAAACACGACCCGAAAACCTCCCTAACCAAATAATAAAAATCCTACCCTTTTAGATACTCTACTGTATCATCACCTTTTCCATAAATGCTAAAGGTGATGGTAACGAGAAAGTGTCTTGAAAAGACTTGGCCTTTCTATTCTGCCTTGTCAAAAACAAACCTATCCAAACTGGTCGATATCTTATAGATCAATTAATCCACATGAGCACCACGCCTAAAAGTCAATTCCTTCTTCCTTCATATATAACAGTCATTTATCGCTTCGTAGGGGCACTTGATGAGGAAAATGAAAAATTCCTCACCTAGAAATCCTCTTTTCTCAAAATTTTCTTGACCTCACCTACCTAATAAACGCCAAAGCTATACACCCGGACACATATGCTTATACCTAGGGTGCTTTTGGGGCTAAGAAAATGGAAACTTCCCAAGCCTCCAAAAGCAAGAGGCTCATCATTGAAGAAGGAGCTCTATCAGTCCCTTCTCCTCAATCAAAATCTAAATCCAAACTATCTCTTGCCACCATTAACTGAAAATTGGACAAGATGATGAGAATGATGAAAAGGTGATTCCTTTTTCTCTCACATCTTCATAGTGACATGGTGGATTTACAAGAAAAATTAGGTGTTCATCCTTACTATCTTTCAGATTTTACTAAATTTGAAGGTACCCAAGAAGAAGAAGGCAATGAAGAAGTTGAGGATGGAGATGAAGCAGAAGGTAAAGACAACGAAGAAGAAGAAGAAACTTCTGGAGATGATGATGACTCTCCAATATTCTAGAATAGGATTTCTTTATATTTTCTTTTTGTTTTTGGATGAAAAAATTGTGATCCCACAGTTTGCTTATAAATAAATAAAAATGTTTCTTTTAAATTATTTGTCTTATGTGATTCATGGAATTTACTTTTTATGATTGCTTTATTTCACTTTGTTATACATTTGCTACCTATAACTACTTGTCTATTTATTTTTTTATGCAATTGCTCTTTTCCCTTATAAATCCTCTTTCTGATCTTGCCAAAGAGGGAGAGATAGAATCAAGAAAGAATCAAAAGGGGGGAGAAAATAATAGTATAAGTTGAGGGGAAGCATCATACTTATCACATTTAGAATTTATTTTTTTTAGAAATTTCATACTTAGGAAATTTCACTTTGATCTTTGTCTAGAAATTTTTTGAGCATTCATTGAATCATTCACCATTTCAACTTCACAACTTTAGAACTCATGTATTTATTTTGCCTTAGGATCAATCTAAGTTGTCAAAATCAAAAAGGGGAAGATTGTTAGACTAGGTTGATTTAATCTAAGTCATGAACCTCTTTTGATCTTGACAATAAAGATTGATCAATTCTAATGCTTTCATTAAGTGTTGATTTACAGATTATAGGTTAGATTTTGTCATTGAAAGTTGGATGAAGTTCAAGTCTCCAACCTTATAATGTTCACTCAAATTCGTAATGAATGTATTCTAAATCGCCAACGTAAATCAATCATAAGGAAGGATGAAGCTAGGCCAGAGGAATTCAAGGACAACTTCATTGCCACGGCACACCCAAAGTTAGCAAAGCCTGAGTCACAAAAGAATTCATGATGTATGTCATGCCTTAGTCATGACTGCAAATTTCATAATGACAAAGAGGAAACCCAAGCCACAACCACAGCTTGCCAAGTGTCTCAAGTGTCCATTGAGGATTAAAAATCGTGAGGGTATACCACAACTCAAGCAGTTGAAGTATTATCTTCAAACAAAAGAATTTGCGATCTCAATCAGGATTAAGGCATTAATATCTCGCTACTGCGACTTTTAAGAGTGGTTAGAACACAACGCTATATTTTCCTAGATGACCAATGAAAAGCTGACACGTAGTCTAACCATTAGACACAAATGAGATTTTCAGCCGAAATTGGAAATCCGCGATTATGAATAGTTAGTAGCAACCGTGACTTCAACCTGACCAGCATTTAATGCTAAATCTGCCTTGCACATCATTGAGATTTGTTTATAGTTTTAGTCTAACATCTCTTTGGTGGATATGAGCTATAAATGCTCTACTAAACAAATGTAAATGCAACAAAATTCATTAATTTGTAACCAAACTCTTGCAAATTTGCTACTCATTCTTTCAATTCTTATTTATGCTTTAGTGATTGTTTGGTATGAGCAATAAACACCATTGTAAGAGGTTTTAGTGTGAGCCTTAAAAACACTTGTGATAGGTTTTAGTGTGAGCCTTGAAATCACTTGTGAGAGGTTTTAGTGTGAGCCTTGAAATCACTTATGAGAGATTTTAGTGTGAGCCTTAAAAACACTTGTAAGAGGTTTTTGTGTAAGCCTAGAAAACACAAACTGTAAAAGTTTGGTGTGAGCTTGGAAACACCATTTGAGGTGAGTGAAATACCCATATGTAGACAATTGAGGAGTCGACATAGACAAAAGAGACTCTCGAGGTTATCAGAACCCTAAGTTCCTCACTTGGTCATTGTTAGAAGAGGATCAAAACAGAACCTTAACATCATAGTAAATCATAAATAAAGGAGCATGAAACATTATGTGAAAAGAAGTTATGAAATTACTTTTTAAAAAAAATCACTCTCAAGTTCAATTTTTTATGTGAATAGGGATCCTAGGATATTAACCTTCCACTATTCTATTGCTAGAACTTTAAAAAAGCATAAAAAAAAGTTTGAACAAGGTGAAATCCAAATAGGGAAAGAAAGTCATTTTTTTGCAAAAACTATCTTTCATTCAAACTGCGTTGTGCAGCCCTCAACCCCGGTAAAGGGCTATACAGCCTATAGATAAAGTTGTATAATTGTTTCCTAGATTTTGAAAGTAAAAAAAGAAAGAAAGAGGGGGAGATTAAGGGGGACTTTTGGATGCCTTTATGTGTTTTTATGCCCTCAGGGGCTCACAAGTCTAATGCTTTTCTCTAAAATGCTTAGGGAACGTGTAAAAATGAAAAGATTAGATCTAGTTCTATATTGGAGTGAGTTAGGGTTTACAGTTTCTATGTTTGAGAAATATTTAAGAAGTGATTTTAGTAAAGTAACCTTAGGGTTTTTAAGCCTACCCTCTCTCTTCAAATGAGGAGGCATTTATAGATAATGTTGGGATGCATAAGGCCATAAATGATTCTAATTACATATGGATGTGTCCAAAAATAGAGAAGAAGATGAATCTCTTAGAATTAAGGTTTGCATGCAGGTTGTGCATCCATCTATCAAGGTTGTACAGCCCTAAGGTTTATAGGGTGACCAGTTCCAAAAGATTCTCAAGGCTAGGGTACAACCTTGATTTATGGGTTGTACAGCCCTGCTTGATTTAAATAGGGTTGCACAACCTATCAACCTTCTTGGTTTGGTCTTGGGTTTCTCTAAGGTATCGTAGGGTCTTTCTATCTCTTTTTTTGGTAGTTCCATTTGCATTCTTGGGAACAGATTTGGTGATTTTTATCATTCGACTTTGTATCTAGAGGTCAAAAATTGATGCTCATAGTTTGCCCCCTACTTTATAGGGCTTGGTAAACAACATTTGAGAAATGACTATTAAACAAGACACAATAAAGCATTAGTTACAAACTTGATCACCAAATAAAGGATACAAAAGGATACAATTTTCTTAGCAGTTCTCTAAAGAAGAACTAATCTTCTTAGCAGCCCTCTAGCAAGTACCCAAGTTAAATTTCATCTTTCAGTAGCCCTCTAACAACTCCTAATCTTTTTAGAAGCCCTATAACAAGTACCAAAGTGTTTTGATCATTCTTTAACAACTATTAAGCATGCACTAAAGTGGTTCTAGTAGCTCTTTTATAGGTACCAGGTGTTCTAATAAGTCTTTAGTAGCCCTCAAACAGGTATTGAAGTGGTTTCGATAGCTCTCTAACAGGTACTAGGTGTTTTGATAGCTCTTTAGTAGCTCTCAAATAGGTACTAAAGTGGTTTTGATAGCTCTCTAACAGATACCATGTGTTTTATAGCTCCTCAGGAGCTCTCAAGGGGGTACTGAAGTGGTTATGATAGCTCTCTAGCATGTACCAAGTATTTAGTATTGGATAATTAGCCTCTTACAATCACTGTTGTTCTTACATTTCTATGTGAGTGCTTCAACCTTTCTAACTGATGATTCTGACTCAGGGATGCCCCTTGGGCGGTTCTTATGTAATTGAGGTCTTTCTAGCATTTGTAAAATCGAATCCATATCTTTGCAGCTTTTTTGGTTGTCTTAGGGGTTTGTTCTTTTCCCAGGCTAATGGGCCTAGGCCCAAATATTGTAAGAAGTGTTTCGTTAAGTCTTGGTGCTTTTAAAATGAAAAGACTTCTCCTTGAAAATATTTATGAGGTTCAAGTTTGCCATAGAAGGGCATCTTGGTAATTTGACTCAAATAAGAAGGTTTGGTGCATCCTTCGGATGCTTTGGGAGCATTAAGGGTATTTTAGTAATTTGACTATTCTATGATTCTTTAGGAGGTAGGGATATTTTGGTAAATTTGGTGTTTTAGGCGACTCGAGGGAAGCTAAGGGTATTTTAGTAATTTTGGTACTTAATTAGGCTTTTTGGGAAGTTAGGGGTATTTTAGTAATTTTAATTCTTAATTAAGCTCTTTAGGAAACTAGGTGTTGCTCTTGGTGGTTCGAAAAAGGAAAATAGTAAGGTTAGAAGATGAAGAGGGCTAACAAAGCCCATCTCGGCCAGGGCTAGATCATGGGGTTTGTACAGCCCGACTCAAAGCTGTACAACCCCAGTCCGCGATATAAACCTCCCCAAAAGTGACCTTCCTCATTTGCGCTATTCCTCTTCCCTATCTTCCCTTTCTCTCTCAAAACTTCAAACTTAGTTCTTAGGCTTTCATAGCTTTTCAAGTAATTATAATGGTTGAGTATCATAATGACGAGATATTTGACATCCAGGAGTTTCCTAACGAGGACGTCACGTCCCTGGATGCCCTGGAGTAGTTGCGATCCTAGTGGGATTTGCGCAGGTAGGCCCATTGAAGGGGGCAATTGCGAAGATGATTCCACCCTGCTTCCCTCTAACTAGGACACATCGACAGTCTAAAACCTATACTGTTACCTTGCAAGAGTCGCCTTAGGAGTGGTAGGCAATTTGTTTCCCTTTTTTCTAAATTTATTTTATTTTATGCCTAACACTATAGATTTTAAGTGCTACCCCAAAATCTTCTTTTTGCCTGTGAACATTAGGTTAGCTTATAAAATATTTAGGAATAAATTCTAGGACACTCACCATTTATTTTCAGCAAAATTTATTTCTTATTTATTAGCCTGGTCTGTTGCTTCGATTTGCATTCACTTCAAATTTTATTTTATGATCTGCATAAGGAACAATTAAAATTAATTAATACAAAAATGTATGAAAAATTAGGATACATACCTATAATTATAAATTATTTATTCATCCATTCTGTCAATTTGTTGATCTTTCGATGTCGTATTTGCAAATACCAATTGATATATATATATATATATATATATATATATATATATATATATATATATATATAATGGAAACTACCTCTATAATTTTCCTCAAAGCTTGTAATTAATCCCCCAATAACAAGGACTTATCGTTTCTTTACCTTTAAGCCTACATCTTTCTATGTCTTCCATTGTTCATCCCCATTTTCGTTTCTTTTCCTTTTTCTTACAGGGGATTATTGTCATCTAAAAGGGAGGTGAGGTAGTAGATCCTACTTAGAGAGTGGGATAGACATTGCACCCCCGAGTTGGGGCCTGTCTAGAGGGTTCAAGGGTCTGGACCTTCCTACGGATGCTTTCGGATGAGAGGTCAAAGGTTGATCCGGTGATGGCACATGCACTATTCGAGTGGTGAATGGACACTACCCATACCTTCCATTTTTCCCTGGTTGGAAATATGTTGATTATGCCTAGGGACTTCACATTCCTAACCAGACTAAGATTTGTGAGTATTTCCCTGCCCACATATTCTAGGGAGCATGAGCCAATGCTTCAGAGGAACTATTTGTTAAGGGTCTTAGGTTGTATTCCCCTGCGCAAAGGGAGGAGGACTATTGTGAGATCCAGTATATAGATAAGCGCACCTTAGTTTACTGACAACAACTCTAATGAAGTGGTTGACTAGCATGCGCATTGTTTTTTGCTACATGCCCTATCGAATGTTTTATTCTCTAGTGCTTCTAATGTGATGAGCTTTGTCTAATATCGGTGGTAGAGGACTTTGGCCTGCTACACAGTTTCAACTGGTGATTAGTAACACTAGCTCACATTTATCTGTACCAGTGCTCCTGGGGCACGAAATAATGTGTGGGGCATAAAAGGTCCTCATTATAGGTATCATTCTATTTTTTGCATTTGAGTTTTGTTTGATTGCTTGGAGACTTATGCTATCTTTTGTTGATAGGCATGGGGCGTTAAGCTAGGCCTGTTGGGGGGGCTAGACCCTGAGGAAGAGGTAGATGGCAATTATCGTGTCTTACACAAAGTCTCTGCCAGGCGCGCTCACCTAAACATGATCACTCTAGTCCGGGTACTTATCTCTGCATCTATAATATTTATGTGAGTTATGATTATTGGTCTTTTATTATTTGATTTTACATGCACAATAGGTTTTTAGCTTCAATAAAGTTGCATCTCGATTGGAAGGGCCCTATGGAGATGTGGCCTCTACAGGTAGTAGAGGCAAAGGCCATCTCTTACGGTTGTCGTCTAATAGTGGGGCCCTCCATTTAGGAGTGGTACCTTAGGGACCACATCTTTCACTAGTGTAAGGATTTGGATGAGTGACCTATTCCACAGCGCCCGCCCACGAGCCTATTATGGGCAATGGACCTTAAGAGCGAAGATCTTGCCATAACACTACGGTATGTGTCAAGGAAGTAGTTATCTTCTGCTAGTACTCCTTATAGATCTTGGATGTTTGGATCACTCATAGGGAGTCTTCCTTTCTCAAAAATGGCTATTTGGGCATTCTATTGGCACATGCCAGACGAGGTGGTCATCCTATAGCACAAGAGTCAGGGCACTACTACACAGGGTGCTCAGAAGTCTACTATTCCTACTTCTGCATCTGGCATTACTGTTATCCATGGCAATAAATGGGCCTATAGATCAACTTCGGGAGGTGTGGACCCCGTAGTGATTGGTGACCTAGCTTACTTGCCAAACAATCTGGTGGAGTTATGCATGATTTCATTAACTGGGTCGATGATGTAGCCCTGAATCAGCTAGTATGTCTGTATATTAAAGTCGATCGAGACCACCCATATAATATTTTCTTCTTTGTCTCCTTGTGTCTTAACTATGATGTATGCATCGTAGCTAATGCATTTCCTTATCTTCTTTCACAGATCCCTCACATTCAGACTAAGGTCATGGTTGATCTTATCTCCACTCTAAAGAGGGTCATGACGTAGTAGATGCACTTCATGTAAGATAGTATAAAAGCAACACATGCATGCATGTTCACGATTCATGTTTTTGTGTGTTTAATGTCCTATTAATCTTAACCCCCGTGTTTCTTATAGGAGACAATCTAACACCTGAACTGTAAAATAAGAGAAAAGGATTAGCATCCGGTAGAGGTGGAGGCAGAGAATGAGACTTTGGCTCAAGCAGTTGCAAAGCATGGGTATGTAGTTGAGGATTCTGAGGCAACCCCTTCTAAGAGCGGAGGTAGTTGAACCATGGAGACCCCCCTTATCCCTTATTAGTTGTTAGAATATTTTCTATTTTTTGGACAATTTGAAAGTCCCATCCTTTGCACAGGTGGTACCTTTGGTAGATTTTTACACAATTATATGATTTTATTGGGTGATTTGTAAACCCTTATTTTTGGATGCATACATAGGACCTTGTAGGATGAACTAAGGTGACATTGTCTTCACTTTTGGTCAAACTTTGATAATTCATCTTCCAAATGCAAACACATAATTTTGGCCCCCTGAATGTATGTTTTTTAGTACACATTATCATTCTTTTCTTGTATGTGTTTTCTAGAACAGATGCATATGCCAATTTTAGCCTAAAATATAAGAGATGTTGCCTAATTTTTTATAGGGATTGAGGGCTATACTGTAAAGCTAAAAGTCTATAAGTCGTAACTAAGGGCTATATAGACTCAATTAGAGATTATACAGTCCTACTAGTCTTTTCTTCCTTTATAAATATCCATTTTACACCTGTTTTTCATGACACTATTTACAGCCCCTAAACCATATCAAGAACATTTCTATAGTTTCTTTCACCATAGATCTAATTTGATCTATCATGAGCGGGTTTTTCAGCTATTTGTTACCTCTCTTCTGTCCACCTCGATACTCACTTTCTATGGGCAACCTGTAACTTATGTGATTCCACCACCCACACTTTTCATTTTAGGCATGCAAAGATCAATCCCTTACAAGAGAAGTTCCGCGCCATTCTTGACTGTTGCATCACAACTACATATCTGATCGTACTGCCTCAACTAGATTACCTACATGTGTCAAAGATGGTTGAGTTATTCGACATACAACATAAAGAGGTACCCAAGTACATATTAGGCGAGGAGAAGATCCTCATAGCTCCTTTCATCATTATTTTCTCTTCTACAGGCCTTGCTTCGGCGGCCCGGGCTTGTATTATTGCAACTATTCTAATGGGCGAGTATTTGTGATGAATAAAGGATAAAGAGATATATTTATAGATTTTACCACTCTTAGAGGGGGTTGAGTCAATGAGGACCCCAGTGCCGACTTTCTTGGGTGAGGCCATCATGGGACTTGACAGAGTTGCTTTGGGTGTTAGCAATTCTTTTACAGGGAGTCCACCATTGCTTTAGGTAAGAGTCCTTATTACTGTAACTTTTCTTGTGTTTTTTATTTATTATTTTCTTTTTGTTTTTTTATTTACCTTAACTCTTGCCTAGATCTCTTTGTGAGTTTTTAATCCAACAAGCCACTCACTTTTGCAAAAGCCGCCCTTTCAAGTTTTCAACCTAATAAGCATATTTTTATTTTTTTTTATTTTTTGTCTTCTTTTTTAGATATGGTTGTAAGAGAGATAAGGATTATTGGCTACCCCCACCATAGATTTCAAGGCTCTACTACACGTAACACCATTCAAACTGTCATCTGTGAAGCCAACTACTGCTAGAGTCGAATGGGCTGAGTGGATGGCTCACATCACTACCATCAACATACGTTGGAGCTTCCCATGGTTGAATCTATCACATGTTACTTTAAGGACTTATAGGGATTGCTTCATCCTTCCCGCCTTGGCTTCAGGCATCTTTTGTGAGCCAACTCGCATGCATCGCTAGTTCAACGCTCCTCAATTCGAGATGCAATTTCGTCCTTCATTTATGGCTGGCCCCTTGTCCTAGCACTTCCTGGATAGAGTTAAGGCTACATGGACCATTCATCACATCTATGACTTCTACACTAGTCAAGATCCAAAGCCTGACGACGATGTTAACTACATGGCATAGTTGCATGACTTGTAGATCTATAAGTACCACATTAGTAAATATTAGATAATGATCTTTTTCAAAAAAGACTATTTTATATTTACTTCTAGTTCAAAAGCACGTATGACTCATTTACTCTAATTATGCAAAAGTATTTCCATTTGATATTATGCTTAGCATGAATCATTTACATTTTGTATATTTAAGCATTAATTAAATGCATGACATCTGCTTTTAACATTGGCACATTAGACCATCCCGTTGTCTTCAAAACATCTTTTGCTTTACTAGTCTTTACTCATTTATCCCTATTTTCTTTGTCGTCATTCAACTATTCTTAATAATAGTCCCTAGTGGTCAGTCACACTATCTTGACTTTTACTCTATTTATTTTATG
Organism: Omphalea diandra; assembly: GCA_949677035.1. NCBI lineage: Eukaryota > Viridiplantae > Streptophyta > Magnoliopsida > Malpighiales > Euphorbiaceae > Omphalea > Omphalea diandra. Next base: position 20,989 of record CATIWR010064920.1, on the reverse strand, counting down.
CATTATTGTGCTTTAACATTTGTTTAAGCAACCCTTTTGAGTTTTTGACTTAGCGAGCTTTTCTTCTTTTTTTCTTTTTTCTTACTTCTTTTTCTTCCATGCCCTAATTTTTTCCTAAGCCACCCTTTTAGGTTTTCAACTTAACAAGCTTTCTTACTTTTCTCACACCTCATACATAATACCTCTTCAACCTCTCTAAGTTCACTGGCTTGGTGAATTCATTCTCATCCATATCTGCTAGTTTTACTGCACCACTGGAGTATATTTGTTTGACCACATATGGACTTCCCAATTTGGCCTAAACTTCCTTCGAGGATCCTAGTTTTGTGGTTAGACTACCTTCAGTACTAGATCACCAACCCTTATCATGTTTGGTTTCACCTTTTTATTAAATGCACGAGCCTTTTTGGCTTGATATAACTGGATATGTGATAGGACCTTCAATCTCTTTTCATCCAACAGAGCTAATTGATCAAGTATACTTCTTATCCATTAGTACATAGGAATGCCAGACTCAACTAAGACTCGTAAGGACTTCATTTCTAACTCAATCGGCAGCACTACCTCCACCCTACACCAAAAAGTACAGTGTCATCCTAGTCGATGTCCTTGTCATAATTCGATAACCCTATAAAGCGAAAGATAATTTCTTAGACTAGTCTTTACATGTCTTCACCATTTTAGCAAGGATGTTTTTGACATTTTATTTATTGCTTTCACTGTTTCATTAATTTGTGATCTGTAAGGTGATGACATATGGTGGGCCACCCTATACTTTCCCATTATACCTTTGACCTCTGCCTAAAAATGGATACCATTATTTATAACAACATGGAAAAACACTCTATAGTGGCAGATGAGGTTCTTCTTAATGAATCATGTCATCTACTTTTTTGCTAGCTTACTAAAGGCTTCAGTCTCTACTTACTTTAAGAAGTAATCCACTACTACTAAATATACTTATGCCCCCTTGTAGAAGATAGCCTGGTTTATCCAATCACATGAATCCCTCATGCTGCAAATAGCCATAATGATGTCAAATTCTGTAACTTAGTTAGTTGCAAATGACTGAGGCTACTGTGAACCTAGCATTCATGAAAACTCTAATGTTTCTGAATACAGTCATGCTTCATAGTAGTCCAGTAATACCTTAACCTCAAAATTTTTTTTGCCAACATCTTTTCATTCATGTTAGGAACATAGACTCCTGCATACACCTCCTTCATTACTTTATGGGCCTTTTCCTTAGCCAAGCATTGAAATGGACTCCATCAATCATCCTTTTGCACATTAAATCATAGTAGACCATAAAATATGAAAATTCATAACACATCTTTATCCTTTTTCTTGGCCTCCTCGGGGTATTCATCGCATTCGAAATATCTTTGTACATCAAGATACTAAGAGCGATTCACCACTGATATTTGCATTACTCTTGTATCCTTACAACATGGCACCCTATATCAAAGCGTGATAAAAGGCTTCATGGTCATCACCTTTGGTCCATCACAAACAGAGACCAAACTAGCCAAGGCATCAGGCATTACATTTTCTTCTCTTAGCAAATGATAGAATGTAACCCTTTGGAAATTTTACACCATCCCTTTCACATGCTTTAAATATATACCCAAATGTTCTTCTTTTAATCCCCACTCGTCTGTTACTTATGAAATGATTAGTAACGAGTTCCTAAACATCTATATTGTCTTTACCCTTATTTATTTTAAGAGTTTGAGCCTTAGTGCATAGGCCTCATATTTACCCATATTATTGGTCAACTTATAGTGCAACTCTTAGCTACAGGGAAAAGCTCTCTTTCTTGCGAGATCAGAATTACTCCTATATTTACCCCTTTCTTGTTTGCAGCCCAATCAAAGTATACTCTCCACCCTTGAGGCTTGATTGCTCTTAACCCCTCATTTAGAAACTGAAAAAGTTTGGATTCTCCTATTTTGAGAGGTTGTTGTTTCAAGTATTTTGAAACTGCCCGTCCCTTTATCACCTTCTTGAATATGTATTTAATATTAAATTCAGTCAATAAAATCAACCACTTTGCTAATCTTCTAATGAGTGAGGGGGCTTCATATGAGTATTTAATCTAATCGAACTTTGAAACCACCTCCATATTATATGACTAAAAATAATGCCTCAACTTCTTTATTGCCCAAACCAATGTCATACAAATCCTTTCTATCTAGTTGTACTTCACTTCATAGGACAACAATTTCTTATTGAGATAATGCATTACATGTTTATTCTCTATTTCATCCTCTTGAGCCAATATTGCACTGACAAAGTTATCTTCTACTGTCATATACAAAACAGTGGTTTTCTCAGCTTCGATGGCTTCAATACTAAAGGATTGGTCAGATACTCTTTTATTCTCTTGAAGGCCTTTTAACACTATTCATTCCACTCCATTGGTTAATCTTTCCTTAACATCTTAAAGATCAGTTCACAAATGATAGTTAGTCTTGCTATAAATTGACTAATGTACTACAAGCAACTTAGGAACCCTCGAATCTCCTTCTATGTCTTAGATGCAAGCATATCTTGAATAGCCTTCACCTTATCTAGATCCAATTTGATTCTCTTTTCATTAACTACATGTCCTAATAGCTTACTGAAGGTGGCCTCAAATGCATACTTCTTTTGATTTAACCTTAGGTTCTACTCATCGACCCTTTTCAAGAATTTCTCCAAGGCTTCAAAGTGCCCTTCCTTGATTTTTGACTTTACCATCATATCATCCATATACACTTCCACCTATTTATGGATCAAGTCATGCAGCAGGGTAGTTGTCATTCACTGGTTTGTTACGCTTATGTTCTTTAGCCCAAACAACATTACCTTATAGCAATACTTCCCCCGCTTTGTGATAAAAGTTGTCTTCACCTTATCTGTGATTATCATGAGAATTAAGTTATACCCTGAGAATCCATTCATGAAGGAATACATAACATACATCGCAATGCTATCCATCAATGCGTCTATGTGTGGTATGGGAAAATTATCCTTTGGGCATGCTTTGTTCTGATCCCTACAGTCAACAAACATCCATACTCTCTTGTCCTTCTTCGATATTGGTACTATGTTGGCTAACCATTCAGGGTACTCCACCACCTCTAAGAACTTAGTATTCAATTACTTTATTACTTCTTCCTTAACTAATTGGGCCCACTCAGGTCTGATCCTTCAAAGCTTTTATTTTATCAATTTCATACATGGGTAAGTTGGGATTCTATGCTCTACAATTTGCTTATCAACTCTTGGCATATCTTCGTATGTCCAAGAAAGACCCTTTAGTACTTTATGAGTAGTTGTTCAAACTTTCTCCACTCCTCTGGTTTGACATTATTAGAAAAGAGCAAGATTTTTGGATTTTCCTATGTGCTAAGGTTAAATGCAGTGGTATGCATATAATTAATATTAAGTATGCTCATAAAAATGATGCATGCTATGCACACTACCATCAGGAAACACATCACACAAATAAGCAAACTCATCATTCATTACCTTAAACTTCAAAAGAAATACATTATCGTCCTCAAAGAGATTAGAAATAAGAACATTAATAGAATCTATAAAGACAGCTTCCTTTGGGGGAACAATAAGAGCCTCCTCTTTCTGTGCCTTCTCCTCATTTTTGTCCTTGCTAGCCAACATACATGTGTTCTCACCTTATGTAATATACGTTCCATTCTCATCCTCTATCCCATCTTCCATTCCTATGACAGCTTTGACAACCCCATCAAAACTTTGCTTGATCCGATCATCTGTCAGTTCAATCTTTAGAAAATTTGCCTAAAGAATTGCACTTTCCACCATAGTGTCTTATATTTCCTCGACACCCATTTCCTCAATAGAATTCACAATCATGCATTCAATATCTTTCAACATTATCCCTATGTATATAGCTTTAGTAAACATGCACCACCCTGTATATTTACATTCTGAGTCCATAAAGGGTGCACTCTGCTTTATCAATTCAATCCTATTCTCATGATCTTTTTCGGTGGCACAAAATTTATAATTTGGCATGTATTACTCCTTCTATTCATCAGTGATCTTTTTTTTTTTTGTCCTTCCAGAGCCATATAAACTAAGGACCATATAAAACCACTGACCAACTTAATTCTTGATCATCCTTTATCCCTATAATTTGTTTCCTTTTCTTTTTTTTTTTCTTTTCCTCTTACCATCCTCCTCTTTTGATGAGTCTAGATAATTCTAATATCCTAATTAGCCAACATCTAATCGGAATAAGGCCTTTTCGAGTTCATCTATATCCTTCCTCAGTGACTCTTTATTCTTGGTTGCCTTTTGCTCAATCTTCTTAGTAGTCTCACCTTCTTTCATAAAGAAATCTGATAGTGATGCTCATAAGTCCCTTACTTCCATATTTAACTCTTTACGATGATACCCCAGTCCTTTCCTCATAGTCTAAGTGGGGATTTCTAGAAACTTTGATATGCTAATAGAACTTTTCTCTAACCCTTATCTTGGAGGAAAATTCATGTTCTTCATAATTCTCATCACCCTTGGATCAACCCACTTGTTAGTGACTCCAGCATCCTGAAAACCTCAAAGATGCAAAATAGCCACACTTAAAGCTGATACATTCTCTCCAACCTCTGTACAAATGGTTACAATCTCTCTTTTATAGGGGACCTTCACTTTCTGGTGGACAGTAAAAGGCACACCACCTAATGGTTGGTACCATGGTCTCCCTAGCAATAACGAAAAAGTGATCAGAATGTCTAAGACTATGAATTCCACTATTGCTTCCATTATGTCTCTCTTAACCACAGTCTTGAATGCACATAAAGTCAGCTTCTATTATCATTATAGGCTTAAATGACACTATAAGAGCCTTTCAAATCTTTCTTGGACAAACCAAACTTATGCAGTAACTTCAATGGGTAAATGTTAATCCTAGATCCATCATTAACCATCACTCATGGGATGCGTCTCCCTTTCACTTCAGCTCAAATGAATAAGGCCAAATTGTGATCCTTTACTTCTAATGGCAAATCATCATCTAAGAAGGTAATTTTACCTTTATGAGTCACTAATGTAGTGACACCCATTGAAGTGGCCTCCTTCGAGATAATCAAACTTGACAAAGCCTCTACTATTACCTTTTTATGTTCTTGAAAAGTGATAAGCAACTCTCACACACTGATCTGAGTGGACATCTTTTTCAATTATTTCCTAATGAGGTTATCATCTTCCTTATCCTTCATAACTAGTTCATTCATTTTCTTCACAATCCTTATTTATTTGAAGGCTTATTTGTCAGGGTATTATTCCCGTTACATCTCACCTGGTTCACCTATTTTGTTTCTTTCTCTTCAGCTCTCTCCTCTTATAATTGAATCATTCTTCTTCTTCACTCCTCCTCTGTCTCCTAATTTGTGCTTTCCTATGGATTGATAGTGTAAATAACTAAAACCTCATTTATAACCTGTTTGACAGTAGCAATAATAACTTTCTTAGGAATCCTAGAATCTATCATAAATGTCCTTTAATTTGTAGAAGGAACATTATGATAGTTTGGGAGAGGATTTCCTAGGATGCTAGGCCTTCTAAATTTTGATAGGACAATTGTCTTATGATTGATTATATCATGAATCTCATGTCTCAGCCTTTAATAATCATCAATGTTGTGACCTGATCCTTAATGAAAAACATAATAAGCATTAATGTTATATCCCTTAAGCAGTGGATTAGGAATTGGTCTCTGTGCTAGAGACTTCAACACTCCCTTCTACTGTAACATTTCAAATGCCTTAGACAGTGGCATAACTAGATTAATGAACTGCCTTGGTGCTCTTACTACATTTACATTGGTCATCTTGTTTCCCTTGGCCTATTACTGAGCTGAGGCACTTCTCATTCCCCATATTGTCTTCTCGACTTAGCTTCTAACTCTTCAAGTTGTAAGCCTGCCTCTCGAAGGTCTTTAAAGTTTTTAAACAACATTCCCCGACTTTTGGTACCAATACTAGGCAGAGCCCCTTTAAAAATCATCATGACTTGCTCTCCCTCTCTATATGCCTTATGGTCACTTCTGAAGCCATTTTCTTCCATCTCATGATATAATCATTGAAGCTCTCACCAGTCTTTTGCTTAAAAGGCTCCAAGTCTTGCAGTATGACCTCTAGATCTAAATTACACGCATAGTGCCTCTCAAAAGCTTTTGTCATTTCCTTTAAATCTTCTCTAACAATCGTTGGCTAGTTGAAGTACTATGTCTTTACAGACCCTTCTAATAACAACTCAAAAAGTTCTAACATTGTATTCGTTTGAATTCCTTCATGACTAGGATATAAAAACAGGCATGGTTCTTAACCTTTTGAATCCCTATGAATTTGGGAAGCTTTGGCATGCAAAAATTAACTAATAGCTTCTCAGGTTTGCGGGCTAGCAATTCTTTAATGTATGTCTCCTTTCCAAACCTTTAGCACCTAAAGCCTTCTATATTTTCCCTAAATATTTAGTGAAGTCATCAAACTAAGTGCTCTCCTTCTTACTCTCCATAGGTTTGTCTAGAATGACAGTTGTACTTTCCACTTCTTTGGCAAGCTTGCTTTCATGGTGCTTCTTTATTCTGAATAAATAATCATAAATTACCGCAAGTTGGGGCACCTTTATTGGTTTTTTCCCTTTGTTACTCCTATTAGCAAAGGTCTCCTCCCTTTTTTAGAATCTCGTTGATACGTTTGTTCACTTCTTTGGTAATTCTCTCTTCCATCTTATAGTTGAAATCAACCATCATCTTTCTAGGATCTCTAGTGGCATGGTTGGCTTCATGAATGGGTTGGCTTTCTAGCTCGGACTCAAAGTCTTACTTTTTTTGGCAAGTCGATTTCCTCTTCTCTTTCATGAGGATGATGGTTATAAGACAAGGATTACTAGTATGATGTATGAATAGATAATCAATGCATGTATGCATGTCATGCATAAATCATTTTGCACAAGATCCTTCCAACCTTATCCCTCTTACACATGAGGTCTAGTGGCTCTTTCCTAGGTATGGTCTCATTATTATACCATCATGAGGCAAAAAATGCACTGGGTCACCTCGAACCAATAAGAGTTAAAGCCTTAACAAAACATATATACAAAGGCACTAAATGGAAGAATTCTTTACATCACTTGAAGAAATATGTATAAACAAGGAATGAAATCCCTTTGAGAAGAAAGGGATGTGCATAAAAATTATTTACATAATGGGGAAGAGCAAATACATAAGTATTTACATGTAGGGGATAATTACATCAAGAGGGCGGGATAAAATTTATACTTACATTAGGGATGCCTAACCATGTTCTTTGAGAACCTTCACTATTTTTTGAAGAAATGTAAACAATAAGGTACTATTGGCTCTTACATACTCCTAATAGTTTAGAGCGCTATTGTAGTTGATAGCTCTTATAAGCTTGGAGGGTGGTTTTCATGATCCCCCATTTGATATACCTGAAGGTATTAGGCTCATAAGTGGTGAATCCTCTTCACAATCTCCTAAGCCTAAATGGAGCTTAAGTCTCAAGTTTGGAGAACTTTCAGTTTATTTAAGGGCACCTAGTGCACGTGGTGAAGTATGAAGGATACATGAATTCAATGGACTAACTAATTAACAAGTTTAAAATATTAAAAGTGAATTAAAGATTCTGGTTTCAATCTTTAGTGGAGTCACCACTGTGAGCGCCTCAAATTTTGCAATTGACCTCAAACGAATGGAAGCTTGTGACTCCTACCTTTTATCTATTATTGAGGGATTAAGAGGATAAGGGTCTTTACATTGGTAATAACCCCAAGGTGTGGCTCGCATTTGGACCAATGAGGGATCCTTTTAGGCCTTTCATGACTTTAAAGCCTTAAGTCCAAAATGATGGCCATTAGGGCACCAAGTGTGGGATAATACATTAGTACCATCCTTAGGACATGTGGAGTCACCACTCGACTTTGGTCAGGACAAGAATCTAGGGAAGGAAAAATTTGAACCTAATCTAAGTCAATTAAAATTTTCATTTCATCTTTACCCCATCAGAGATTAGGTTCAAAAATTAGGTATGGCTTAGGAAAGAGGTTAGACACCTTCAAATCTCCCAGATATTGGGATCCAACCTTCAAGCATCTTTGGTTCACTTTTAATATTTTAATCGAGTATCAACTAGTTCAATTGTCACCCCCAAACATACATCTAAAGCCATCAAATCAATCAAAACATTCCATCAACCTAAAGGGGAGAGGGGTCATACAACATAGTATAGGGATCATCATGAATATCCATATACCCATACATTCACTCAAACATAATCATTTAAAAAGGGAGGCGAGGTGGGTCATGCATCGTGGTATAAGGATTATCATGCATTCATCAATACATTCATCCACACCAAAATCATCTATAAACATATAGGATGATGATCAAGACCACATTTATGACCTAACACTAGGAAGAACAACTACACATAAAAAGAACTAGTTAGTAATCAAATGGTGAAAAGTAAATAAAAGAAACTAAAGGACAAATGAATAAAGTCCTTAATGACCGTCTTACCACACCTTCAAAGTCTAGTTACCTAAGCATGCATCTAATGTCCATGGTAACATATTTCATCATCACAAATTAGAATGCAAGACATAATCAAAATGCATGAATCATAAGCAAAAAAGAGATGAACATGTAATACAAAGCATATGGAGAATATTGAATGGCCTAAGGTAAAACCCATCATAATAGGGACCCTAGGATTGATGAATCCTCACCATATGTAGCTCTAGAAGGGCATGACATCCATATGTACCACTAACCATATAGGGTTAGCATATAACACAAGAATGAAGGTGATTGAAAAGCTAAAACACTAATCATATGTTTTAAACATAAACATAATGACAAAAGAGACTTTCAAGGTCATTAGAATCCTAAGTTTCTTACTTGGTTACTATCAAAAGAGGATCAAAATAGAACCTTAACACCATATTAAATCATAAATAAAGAAGCTTGAAACATTGTGTGAAAGAAATTGTGAAATCACTTTTTTTTTTAAAAAAATACTCTCAAGTCCATTTTTTATGTGAATAAGGATACTAGGATATTAACCTTCCCCTATTCTACTGCTAGAAAATTAAAAAAAAAACCATAAAAAAAAGTTTGAAAAAGGTGAAATTCAGATAGGGAAAGAAAGTCATTTTTCTATAAAAACTATTTGCCGATCAAATTGGGTTGTACAACCCAATATTAAGGTTATACAACCTATAGATAAGGTTATACAACCCTTGTTTCCTAAATTTTGAAAGCAAAAAAAGAAAGAAGAAAGGGGAGGGAGGGTAAGGCGAACTTTTGGATCCTTTTGTGTGTTTTTGTGCCCTCAGAGGCTCACAAGTCTAATGTTTTTCTCCAAAATGTTAAAGGAATGTACAAAAATGAAAAGATTAGGTCTAGTTCTACCTTAGGATGAGTTGGGGCGAGTTAGGGTTTAGGGTTTTTATGTTTAAGGAATGTTTGATAAGTGATTTTAATAGAGTAACCTTAGGGGTTTCCAAGTCTTCCCTCCCTCTTTAAATGAAGGGGAATTTATAGATAATAAAAGAGTGCACAAGGCCAAAAATGATTCTAATTGTACCATAGATATGTCTAATCATAGAGAAGGAGATGAATCTCTTAAAATTAGGGTTTGCACGCAAGTTGTACAGCCAAACATGGGCTATGCATTCGTCTGTCTGGGTTGTACAGCCATAAAGTTTGTGAAAGGGCTAGTTCTAAAAGGTTCTTAAGGCTAGGATTTTAAGGTGGATTGTATAACCTTGATTTATGGGTTGTACAACCCTGCTTGATGGGATGGACAACCCATTAACTTTTTGGGCTTGGTCTTGGGTTTTTCCAAGTTATCCTAAGGTTTTTAATCTCTTTCTTTGGTATTTCCCTTTGCATTCTAGGGAATAGATTTAGTGATTTTCATCATTGAGATTTACATCTAAAGGTCCAAAATATGATGCTCATACTATAATGAAAGCCTTGGTGATAATAATGCCACTGAGGGAGCAAAGTCGATAAAGTGATCCTACTAAGATAAAAAGCTATAATAGATGCTTCGATGATAGCAAAGTTGTTGGAGGACTAAAGCTGACAAAGTGATCCTGCTAAGAGCAAAGCCATAATGGAAGTTTTGGTGATATTAAAGCCACTAAAGAGGCAAAGCTGAGAAAATGATACCGGTACATGCCCTATAAAGACTGCTTGAACAAATTAAAGATGCTCAAGATAAGCTCATTTGATGTCTGCATTAGGCTTTTTTGCATTTCTCATCAATTTTGCATTCATTGAACCACACCAAAGTAAAGGGGATAAATTATAGATACCATATCTCACATCTAAAAAATCTCAATTTGATGATGATAACTAGTAAATATGTTAATGGTTAGGAATTTGGAAAATCACTATAGTCTAAAGATTTTGTTTAAAGCTAAATTATACTAACCAAATTGAATAGAATTCAATCAAATCAAATCTAACTAAAAAAGTAACCAAATTGATTGATTCACAAAAGAGAATGATTCGTTCACAAACAAAATTGATTGATTTAGACCAAAGTTTTTACAATCTTCAAATTTCAGCTTCTTTGGCGCACATCACGAAGTGTACCTATGAAGCTTCTTGTGTAACATCTCCAATTCACTTCGTTTTTCTCAATAAATATAGCTTCAATTGGACAAGTTAGGAGAGCTCTAGAAAAGTGCAAAAGAAATTTTGTCAAAATTTCTATCCACTGTTCTACCGAAAATAAAAAATTCTAAATCCTAACTCCTTTGCTTTAAATAACTTCTAAAAATTTCAAATGTTCAACAAAAAATACATTAAAAAAAAAACCATCATCCAAAAAAATTTTATAAATAAAGCTTGAATTCAAATTTAAGATTTTAGTTATTTTCTAGTTTTCAATTGAAAATCACAAAAAAAAAAAAAGGTATAAATCTAAGAGTCACTTAATTTTCTCCAAAATGATTTTGTATAGTGGTTCACAATTTATCCGTGATAGGTGCAGCTCGAGCTATTTAGCTTCAAGATCAAATCAATCAACTCATTGCCCCCTTTTTTTGTCATTCGTCAATTTTATTCCTTCTTTTATTTTTTCCTTCAGTTTATTATGCTGTCAGATAATTTCTCAATCTTCCTCTTTCTGTTTCATTCTCTTTATTCAAACTATTAGTATTATTATTAGGTTAAACTAGATATTAAAAATGGCAATGATGTGAATAAATTTAACCTGTCTTGTTTTTATAAAAATCATATTTAGGGTATTTAGATAATATATTATTCTCAGTGTTACTTTTTAAATAGGTTTGGATGATATGGTTATTTTTTTATGTCCAATATATTTTCTTTTGATAATATATTGTTCCTATGTATTTCTTGCCTACCGATTTTGTGATATTTAAGTTCTTTTTACTAATTTATTTTAGTAAATCGTTTAAAATTATAATATATTAGATTTAATTATTTATTCATGCTAATTGGCAGATTTATTATTTTATTGCAAAAATTATTGTACCTAGTTCTCCATTTACTTCCTAGAATTCATTTTCTATTTTGCCGATCTAGCCTTTTGCATCGATTTAGCTGTGAAATATTTTGTTATTTTGTACTTTTATTTTCATCTTCCTGTCATAATATGCTATTATTATTTTACCTAGTGCTCCATTTATTTTTCTAGAACTCATTTTCTATTTTGCCCATTTAACCCTTTGCATCTATTTAGCTGTTAAATATTTGGTTATCTTGTCTTTTTATTTTCAACTCTATGTTATCATATTTGTTGATATTTTTATTCTATGAATTGTGCTATCCTTGTCGGTAAATTATATCATAGACTTTAAACCATGTAGTATCATGGTTCGAGTGTTCAAAATGCACGTGTTTTGATATTATTTTTTATTTGTCACACATGTTATATATGTTCATTACTTCATAAATAAGTATTCATTAACTATTAGCATAATATTCATCAAATATAATCTTTATATTCTTCGTTTTATTGAACAATCAGAGAGTTTTTTATATTTATCATTTTATTAAATAATATTTCGTTGATGTTTATTTACTTTTAATATAATATGGTTAATTTTAATGTTTGCAGTCTCTAGTAATTAAATAATTAAATATTGATTATCTATCTAAATAATATAAAGATAAGTATTTATTACTTAGTATGTAAATATTTATTATTTGTAAACACAATATTCATCAATTATAGTGTTTTATGTTAATCATATTATCATATTTTTATTAATATTCATGTTTATTAGTTAGTGATAAAATATTCATCATTTATTCTAATAATGTTCATCATTCATAATTTTGATGTTCGTTACATTTTCATGCAATATTGTACATGATGTAATTTGTCCACAAAAAAATATATAACCTTCTTTTTGTTTTCTTTTTATAAAACTTGATGTTCATTGATTAATGCTTAATATCTTCGATTTTGATTCATTTTAGTGCAAAACTTTTTTGATTATTTCTTTTCTATTGTAAAATCTTGAAATTGCTATTCATTTTGATGTAATTTTCTTTTGTTTTGTTGATGTTTATTAATTATTATCGAAATGTTCATTATCTATATGCATAATGTTCATCATTTTATAATTTTGATGCTCATTACTTTTTCATGAAACATTATACATCAGTTATTTTGTCCATAAAAAATATATAATATTCTTTTTCATAAAATTTGATGTTCATTGCTTAATTAGTGCTTGATATCTTCGATTTTGATTCATTTTAGCGCAAAACTTCTATGACTATTTATTCTCTACTGCAACTATTCATTCTTCTGTAAATTTTCTTTGTTTTGTTCATTTTCATTGATTAGTATCAAAATATTCATCATTTGTATGGATAATATTCATCATTTATAGTTTTCATGTTTATTCCATTTTTATGTAATATGGTACATAAATTAATTTATCAATTAAAATATATAAAAAATTTTTATAAAGCTTGATATTCATTACTTAGTACTATAATGTTTATTATTTATAAGCATAATAATTATTAATTAAAAACATATAATCTTTTTTTATTAAGTTTTTTGTTCATTGATAAGTATTTGAATATTCATTATCAGTTTGTACAATATTTATCTTTTATAGTTTCATGTTTAGTAATTATTACATTAATATTCATTAGCTATAATATTTATGTTGATCGTATTTCATTTATTAAAGTAATCAAAGTAATATATTTATAATTGAATCAAATAGAATTTTATAAAATTTTAATTTGATTTGATTAATTATATATATATATTAACTTAATTTAATATAAAATTTAATTTATTTATTTTTAAAAATTTAATTTATGTAATTTTTATATAAAAATAAACCTTTAAAATTAAAATAAAATAAAATGATAATAGAAAATCTGAATCAAATTAGTTGAATATTTTATTAATTTATTCTATTTACAATAACAAAAAATAATAAAAAAAGTGACATTCACATAGAATTTTGAAAAAATGCGCGTTGGGTACCTGTGCAACAAGACACCTGGACAATGATATTACATGGTCTGGTAACCATGTTATAACAACTGATATTTCTCTGTACTATGCTCTTTTTTCTCTTTATTGTTAGATGGTCGGCCTCATTGCCTAACTGTCATCATCGTGAATATTATGTCCTTTATTATTATGGTTGTTGTTGCAATCTGAACTACCTTCCTAATCTAATGTTATTTTTGCTTTGATTAAAAAAAAAAAAGTGAACAGTCCAGTCGCTCAAATATTGCTGTTAATATCATTTTATTTTATTGCAAAATAGCTAATTTTGCTGCTATTTATTATTATTATTATTATTATTATTAAGTGACAGGCTTCATCGCCAAAATCTTGTTATTTATTGCATATTGCGTATATTTTCTTATGCTACTAAGTTGCTAGTCTTGTTGCTCGATATTATTATTATGATACTCTGCTTTCTATTTAATTAATCTTATCTAAAGATCGAATCATGTGATCTTTTATTTATTTTTTTTTATAAATGCTATCAGTTCTAGTGTATTTCATCCATTTAATTCTAATATTTGCCGTTTATTTTTCAGTAAAATTATTTTTATTGTTTTTAGTAGTAATTTCTTTAATTTTATTATTTTTAGCTGCCATCACAAGAAATCGACTTTTTTTACATGATTTTTTTATTTTTATTTATGATAAATTTGTAATTTCTATCCTTATTGGACTTATGAAATTATTTATTTATTTTTCTACCTTTATTTTGTCTTGTATTGTATTTATGACGTTAAGTGACATAATAATTGTAGCATGTGTAAAATTGTAATTAATAAAAATAATTTTATAAGAATAAAAAATAATTAAGTGAAAACTGGACCAATATCCTAATAGTTCAAGGCACTTAACACTTTTCATAGGTTATACCTGATTTTTAAGAGGTAAGTTGAATGTTCTACCTAAGATTCAATCTATTATAGTTAGTCTCAATCATATTGAGAGCCAACTCTCATCTTTTCGGCAACATCACTAATATATTGTCCTATCTGCCTCGAGTTCGTGATGCTTGTTGCACAGTTCGATAGTTACAAAGGGTGCAATATTATTTCGAAAAAAGTGTGAGGTATTTCACTTATTCAAAATAATATGTTTTCCAAGCGTAGAAAATGTTGTGCCGCTCTTTCAAGGGCAGAAAATGTCGTGCCGCTCATAGTCTCTAATAAAATAATAAAGAAATGATGTAAACTAAATTTGTGGCCGAACTTCTATAAATTGCTTGTATATATATATATATATATATATATTATGAAGTTTTCTTCTTAGCATTAATTCAGTAAAGATTATCATAGCCCTATTTGCATCCCTTTATGGCTCTTAGAGTTAATAATTTTTAATATCAAAACAAATATACATGAATCATTAATAGAAAATTATCCCTTTAGGGCTCTTAGAGATAATAATTTTTAATATCAAAACAAATACACATGAATAAATAACAGAAAATTATTAAGATAAGTAAATATTTAGTGAATTTGATCAATACCAAGACAAATTAATCTCAATTAGTTATTCTCAGTTGCTTTATATGATGAAAATATCATGTGACTTCACCACCATTCAAAAAGAAAAAACATATTT
The DNA here is from genome assembly GCA_949677035.1 of Omphalea diandra. Taxonomy (NCBI): domain Eukaryota; kingdom Viridiplantae; phylum Streptophyta; class Magnoliopsida; order Malpighiales; family Euphorbiaceae; genus Omphalea; species Omphalea diandra. The sequence goes on along the minus strand of CATIWR010064920.1, from coordinate 5,828 downwards.
TCTTTATCTCAATAACATTGTCAGCTATCATTTTTCACATTGCTTATGATAATATATTTAATATTTTATCAATTTATAATTGATATATATTTTTTCATTTATACCCTTAATTATATTTAATAAAAAATAAATGTACTTTATAGTTTAATTAATGAGTGTAAATTAAAAAAATTGATTATAATTAATGAAGATATGTATTTTGGATATCCTAAAAAAGAAAGAATAACGAACAACTCTTTTGAAATAGAGTAAAATTAATAAATTAAAAATTTTTAAAAACAGATACATAGAAAAACTCATCAAATAAAACTTTAAGAATTTAAATGTTATTAATTTGAGTTTTTAGTTTCTTTCAAACTATCAGAAACAATCAAATGGAAAGAAAATCATGTTTTAAATAATATATAATTCTTTATTATTTTAACATGTAGAATAATAAATGATACATATAATACATGAATGATTCTTTTTAAGGTATGTTGGAGAAGAGGTTTTCATTGATAAAATTTGCAAATATTCGCTCTTAAAGTATTTCCTTTACTATAATAATAATAATAATAATAGTAATAATTTATTATAATAATAATAATAATAATAATAGTTATTATTATTATTATTATTATTATACAAGTCATTCGATTGTGCAATTCATCCAATAAATTATGTTAAGCCCATTCGTTAATTGGCTCATATTGAGTCATACTGGACCCTAATCAAGTGCAACTCCCCCATGCATCCATACAAACTTCTTGTGGGGTCTGTAACCCAAACACTGACTTAAAATGGAAGGATGAGAAGTTGCCAGAAATGGCCTACTTCATAAGTTTGAGCCTCACTTTTAACGGCTGTACTAACTCAGAGAAGTTGCCAGAAATGGCCTACTTCATAAGTTTGAGCCTCACTTTTAACGGCTGTACTTACTCGGAGAAGTTGCCAGAAATGACCTACTTCATAATTTTGAGCCTCACTTTTAACGATCATACTCACTCGAGAGATTCTCCACTAAGGATGAAAATCCAATCTATCCTGACATATATCAACGATGGTCAATCGCTGTTCTTCCTGTGAGTGTATTGCGGACCAGGACTAATACCTGACCCGTGAGGAGTCAAGCTCTAATGTTCTACTAGCTGCAACCGTGAATATCTCTAATGTCCAGAAGAAGGGTGATTACGCGGTCAAGCTCACTTTTTTAACTGAAAATTTGAGTTGTAATGAGAAGTAAAAGTACAATTCAGAAAAAAGAAAAAAATTAATCAGTTAAAAGTGCGACTCACAAAAAAGAAAAAACTAATCAGTTAAAGTCCGTTAGATGGTTTAACATCGTATTTTATTTGATAAAGGTTTTAGATTAATTTGAGGTTTGAGAGTCAATTATATCAAGCATAATATAAATACTAGTCAAGTTTGGTCTTATTAGATCAAAGTTATAGTGTGGCGGAAAAACCTCTTATTAACAACACTAGGGCAATTAAGCTCAAATTAGATGGCCTTTCTTGCTTCCAAATTACAAAAAACCCAATAATAATCAAGGCATAAATAAAATGATGAACTGAAAATAATAGATATTGGCTAGAAGAAATTGAGAAAAAGAAATCCAAAACTTCCACCTTTGTCTTCATAAAACAAAATTGTGAAAACATTTATACAACTTGACCTGTAACGACAGCTGAAGGTCAAACTTTAATATATATTATATATATCCAAGAACAAACGGACTTTTTAATATGTAAATGACAATTTATAATAAAAAAAAGGCTAATAGTAATTTAAATTTAAATCTTTATTTATGTAATTTTAATTTTAATTTTAAAAATTATAAAAATACTCCAAAATTATGAAATTGAGTAAAATATTAACTCAATTCATATTTTGATTAAAATTAATAATAACATATAAGTCAAAATTATAAATTATATAAATATAAAAGATATTACAATCTAATTTCACTATTTTTTCACATAAATTTTATTAGAAATTACATCACAAATATGTGAATTAATTAGTATTACACTCGATTTTACTATTTTAATTTATTTTAATAATTTTTAAAATGTAACATAAAATCTCATAATACGTATAAATTTAAATTTAAATTATCATTAAATCTAAAAAAATATTTTAAATATCTATATAGCGATCAAATTATTTAAAAGCTAATATTTGCAAACTTAGGTTCACAGGATAATATTTATTTGCAAAAGTGAAAAAGGTAAGAAAATTTAGGTTCGAAGGAAAAATGTTAGACTAAGGATTAATGACGTTTATGTTATAACAGTTATCTCTCCCTGTGACAGTAAGAAAGGCAGCATCTTTTGGCAACTTGATTCTCAATTTGAAGCAAAAAGTAAAGAACAGAGATTCCCACCAATAGCAAACATTTATCAATCGTACTTTCAATGATTCATTGACGTCTATTACAGCGTTTCTCTTTTTATTTTCTTATCAACAAAATAAATTCAAATATAATCATATCTTTAGCCACTTAAATAAAAAAAATTATCATATTAAGTCGAATGGATTAATTATCTCATACTCACATTTTTTATTTATATTCTGTAATGCAAAAATATGATTTTTAAAATTTCCAACATTTAAAAAAAAAAATCATTTTCCTTGAATCCATTGCAAGAACATGATAAATTTCAGAAGGAGAAAAAAAAAATATCAAGTAAACACAATTGCCAATAGAATTCTTAAAAAAAAGAGAAAATAAATTTTTTTTTTTTTTCAATACTTTACACCAATGGAAGAGACGACGTAACATTCCAAGCGAATATATATAAAAAGAAGACTGTTATTCTCAAAACTGAAGATCCCTGTACAGATGCATTGACCGTAATACCCTCACAGTTCCAATTTCTGACGCGGTAGAAAAACACCTGGCACAGTCAAACGTCTTCCAATAATAGCGCATTTTCGTATTTTCAAGCAACACCAACTCCCCCAAAATAAAACCAGAAAAAAAAAAAAAAAAGGCAGCGGGAAAAGAGAAAACATAATCACGAAAAGAAATAAGAAATAAAAAAAAAATGAAATAAGTTGTGTCTTTGGGTTGTCTTTTGTTGAATCACCAGTGATTTAGCGTCGCCACCACGCGCCAACCCCTCCCTCGGCAACGGACCCCAATTTCTGGAGGTTCAACTTCACCACGGTATCAGCAAAGAGTCGCGTGTCCTCTTCGGTGTTGCCGTCCGGGACATCCACCACGTACGATTCTAAAACGACGGACCAGATCTTACTGTCTTCTTCAAACCCATGTACAGTGGTCACAGACCGGTAATTCCTCAGCCTGTGCTCTCCTCCAATGATAGTGAAACCGGTGACGTGTCGATCGTCATCAAGGGTGTCCAGTCTCTCTGTACTTGTGGCAGCCGGTAGGCCGGAGATGACGTTGACCTCACGGGTGGATCCTACAGTCATAGTGAAGGCCGGGTCAACGCTACAGCTCTTGATGAAGTGCTTGTATGTCTGGGGTTTGTCGAAACTACGGACTATGGACCAGATGATGTCGTTTGGAGCGTTGATGCGTTGGGCTAATAAAGAAGAGCATCGGCCCGGACCAATTCTGTAGGTGTGGAACTCAGATATGAGTGGGGATAACTCATCGAACTCGGCCTGAGTCAATCCGGATGGAATCGTCAAATGATGGGCTGAGTGTTGTTCTGGGTCTGCCATTGAGCTTGAGGGCTCTGCAGGTTTCTCCATTGGAAGAGAGAGAGAGAGAAAGAGGGAGAGAGAAATCATGAGTGGGGCATTTGTCTTTAGATATAAAATATGGGGATTTTGGATGAAAGGTGAGGGTATATAGGGAAGTATGATAATATATCATTTAAGAGTAAAAAATATTATAAGAAAGGTGGCAAGTGGGTGAAGGGGACAGCTGGGTTGGGGTTAACTAGGTGTGATGTGGGGAATACAAGCATATATCACCTAATGTATCTATGGAAATGAGGATCTCTTAACTAGCAAAATAGTCTTAAGTTAGTCACCACGTAGTATGTAAAATGGGCATGTTCCCTTGCATAAAAGTAACACTCAAATAGGCAAAAGTTAGAGGATGCATGGTGTAAGATGATGAGAGTGATGGGTAAGCAATTTATATAATGAAAGAGGCATACATCATGGATAATGAATCAAAAGTACATGAATCATGAGGTCTTAGGAAGTTGCAACCTACCTCAATCATATTCCAATCATAACAAGCATTATAAACATAAAGATAATGCATATTCTAATTAAAAAAAAAAAAAAGCAAAGATATGATGAATATGCAACCATACCAAATGAATTTTTAAACATGAATCATAGATAAACAAGGATCATGTGGTCATTAATTGTTATAACATATCTCAATCATCCCTTTGCAATCTTAAACAACTAGGGAATAAGTGTAATGCAAAGGATCAAAGGCTGATGTTCACTAGTGTGAATAGTACTATGAGTAGTGTAAGTGGTATGTACAGACTAGTTAGTGGTCTATATAGATGGCAAAAATGTCTATGTAAACCACTTGATGTCTGTACAAACTTCTATGTCTTCTATTGATACAAAAGTTTTAAACAAAAAAGAATGGGGGAAGGGGGAAATATATGGGAAAAGAGGAAGCATCTAGTATGGCTTGGGTTCCTTCCCAAAAGAGTAATGGTTTCCATGCAAATGAAAAGGATTTGCTTGGTTTGTCGTTAAATCTCAAGTGGTATGCTTAAGCTCTTGAGTTTCTTGTACTTAGGGATGTTTTTGAGGTTTTGAGTCTTTAGTTTGGCGTCATTTTTGTTGGAAAAATTAGCCTATCTTCTTCCCTATGAAAAATGGGTACTTATAGAGAGGGAAAAGAGGTGCATATATGCTATATACACATGAAGCATCTAATCCATCTCATAACTTCATGAGAGGATAAGATTTATGAATACCTCATCAGAGATTGGGTTCGGGAGATGGATACGACTTGGAAAAGAGGTTAGACACCCCTAAGTTGCCCGGATATAGAGATCTAACCTTTAGGTAATCAATGGTTCATTTTTATACTTTGCCTTTATTAATAAATTTTTCATTTATCCATATAGGCACATCCATTTAAACAAGCCATCAGCCATAAAATAAAGTATGTAATGCATCAATGATATGTGAGAAATTAATAAATAATATATATAAGGCAGGGATGAGGGATACGTATCTAAATGGTGGGATTATTATGCAACGAAGTTAAAATAGATAAGAAGAATGCATTATTTAGATTTCTTAATCTGTTAAAATGAGCACAAATTAATCCATAAAACATAAATTAAATGGGAAGAAAATGGCCCCTAAATCTACTCAATATGACAAGAACTAAAAGGGAGGCTTAAGGTTTCCAAGCCTTCCTTCCCACCTTGAAAATAAGAGGGGTATTTATAAGTGTTAAATGGATGTACAATGATAGAAATAGTTATAGTTGTACCATGGACAAATCAAATCATAAAGAAGGAAATGAATGTACTAGAATTATGGTTTGCACGTAGGCTATATAGCTAGAAATGGGTTGTACATCCATCTGTCAAGGCTGTGATGCCCTTAGGTTTAAAGGGGGACTAATTCTAGAAGGTTTTAAGGATTAGAGTTTAAGGTAGGACTGTACATCTCTAAGAAGAGTTGTACATCCCTATTTGTAGGCTATACATCCTTGTTTTGGGATAGGCTCTACATCCCAGTTTAGTGGGATGTACATCCATATTTAGTGGGATATACATCTTTCTAAGCAGGATTAGTCTTTGGTTTAGTTTTAGGCTTTGGCTTGGTTTTGGGTTTTTCCAAGGTTTCCCAAGGCTTTGTTTCTCTTTTATTGGTTT